>JAOTQR010077590.1:0-44746 GCA_025774065.1 Solanum ossicruentum | reverse complement strand
ATTGATGCAAATTTGACCAAACCATAACATGATTTATTTAAATAGCATTAGTACATATAAAATGTGGGGTGTTACACCCTTACACCATCATGCTTTAGAATAGTCAAGTAGTTACCCACTCACCTTACGGCATAGCCCCTTTTCGAAGAGTGTTGCTGATACCCTTACTTTACAACATAGTCTTTTAGGTAGATAGTATGAGATGCCTCTTACCTTATGATACTATCCTTTCGGTAAGAGTCATGGTTGATTCTACCTTATGACATGGCCTCATCGGTAGAAGTCCCTAAGTATCCTTACCTCACGACATAATCTCTTCGATAAAAAGGGGGTGTACTTGCCTTACAATATGATCTTATTGGCGAAAGAGGTCCTACTTATGTTATGTCCTTTTCGGTACATTTTACATAGCTTACAATATAATATTTTCAATAAGAGTCAAAGAACTAGCTCATCCAATCATCACATTTCAAGCATCAAGAAAGGGCTTCTCAATATTCTCAAGAACACAACAACATGAAGCCCAACAATCTACTTACAAACCCATAGGTACTTTTCATGAATTCAACACGTACCCACATTTATTTTATCATCCTAAAGCCAATCGACTCATAAGCCATGCAATAAGCCCTCAATAACTCAAGAATCCATAATCGTATATTTTATCAAACACTTGGCTGGTGTGTAATGCTAATGTAAAATCATGCAATTTAAGAGTGAAATCATGCAGTAAAACTCAATGTAAAACCACCCATTAATACTTGGTAAAACTCTCAAATAATATACATCTAAATCCTTCAACAAATCTCACAATAGATCTTAAATTCATAGCTCAAAACATGCTAAAACAGTCACAATTTCATGACACCCAACATAGTGTGCAATGAAATTCATAATAAGTAAGACCCATAAGTAAATAAACTTAGAATCATGCAATTTAGGTAAAAGGGAAGCTTGGACACCAAGGTGAAAGGACCCAATGGTTGAAACCCACATACCTTGACTTTGGAGAATCACTCGACGAAAATTGGAGATTGAGACTTGAAGCTTGAGTGAAATCCTTATATCTGGATTGAGTTTTTGGGACTTGAATTTTGAGGGAAATATTTGTCAAAGGGTTTGAGAGAGTATTGGGGAATATCTTACATGATCTGATATTAAAATATGACTAACTATAGGTATTTTCACATATGGGAAGACTTAGGTCCAAGAACCAAAAGCATTGGATGATATAAAATAGCTAGACACAAAATACACACCGGAATTTTCTTACTTTGAAAACTAGAATTGTGATTCAGTCGCTTTAAAATTGGGCCTAGACCCTTTACCCACTCTAGTTTACCCCCTGATCAAGAATATGAAGTCAGATTTTTGAAATCACGCACGAATTTTGAGATATATGGAAATTCTAAATTCAGGCACTTTCGAGGCACATTTTCGAGTACTTTTTGGGGTCATTTCAAAATGCCCCAAAATGTGCTTCGAAATGCCCATAATCATAATTTTCATATATCTCAAAATTCATGCATGATATCAAAAATCTGACTTCATATTCTCGATCAGGGGGTAAAATTGAGTAGAAAATTGGTATAACCTGGATTTTAGAGGACCCATGGCGAAAAATAAATTTCACTAATTTGTAATTTCTAGTGTGCATCCGTGACTAGGCCGCAATGCGGACTGGGCACAGATCAGCACAAAAGCTTCCTCCCTGAAGGATTCGCGTCGTAGACCAGACACAGACCAATTCAAAATTTTGCTTACATTTTTTTATGAGCCCAAAGCATTGGGGTCATAGCCCCATGCCCACTAAAACATGAAATCACCCATACTTAGCCATTTTTCAACTCTATATCACTCAAAACCTCTCCAAAACTTAACCAAATATCTCATTGCAAATTCAAATATTTCAAGCTTAACTTTAGAACTCAAGGATTCACTTCAAGCTCTAAGTTCCTTCAAGCTCATCTCAAGAAAACACAAGTTTGAGGTATGTGAGTTTCATCCATTGGGTCTTCACCCATGGAGCCCAACCTTCCCCTTTTCATGAAAATTGCATGTTTTCAAGTTGTATTACCTATGGGTATCTTTTATTATGGATTGCGAGCATAAATTATATTGGGGTTTATAAAGCATTGATTAACTTCAATCTTACACCATGAATTGGTTTTGTCTATTGAGACTATGCATGTTTTGAGCTATTAGACTATGATCTATTATGAGTTTTGATGATGGATTTCAAGGTACCCTACATGACATTTTTACGACATGTTGATGGGTTGATTTGCATTAAGTTTACTCATCTTACTTCACTCATAAATTGCATGATTTTGAAAAAGTATCATGAACCCACCATGTGTTTGATCAAATGTCAAGTCTAGAATTCTCAAGTTATTGATGATCTATTACATGATTTACATGTCAAGTGACTATAAGATGATTAAGGGCTTTCAAATATGTATTGAATTCATGAAAAGTATCTATGATGTAACAAGTATCAAGTTAAGCCCTATTTCAAGATTTTTACCTCTTGTGAACCATTCATGTTAAAGTAAGGGTTCATGTATGATTATAATCTATCCTCATGTGCAAGTTAGGCTCACTACTAGAGGTCAAACATGTTATTATAAGCTATTCATGTTATCATTAAAGTATGATTATTTCAAGTATTCCATGGGATTAGACTTAGACAGATGGATTGGATGTCGGCGTGGACAATCTTTATAGGTCTATACTCCTCTCCTCAATCTATATGCCAACATAGGATCATGATTATTACCTTTGCTATTCTACTGGATCCATCTAGTGCACTTTATCATGAAATCCTTTCCAAAATAGGTCATGTTTCCGTAAGGAGGGTTACTTCATATGAAATGGGTCATGTTCTCGTAAGGTGAAGTATGGTTTACCTTGGCAAGTAGACCACCACTTTATCGATGAGGGATAATCATCGGGATTCTAAGTTGTAGCTCACTTGGTCTTACTCATGTTGGTTAAGGTCTCTTCCCACATATGTATGCTCTATATATTGTGCAAGATGATTGATTTACAAGCATGTTTTATTATGAGCATTGATCATGCATGTCATATTGAGATTATATATCTATTACTTATGATTATGCATTTTGACTATATTGGCTTATTACTTGTTGCATTGCATCTCGCATACTTAGTACATTCAAACATGCTAACGTATAATCTATTCCTACATGATATTACCATGTAGGGACCGAAACACCTTTTGATCATCTCCCACATGACTAGTTGTCATTTCATAGATAAGCTCTGGTGAGTCCTCAAGTTCGAGGAAACTATTTATGTTACTCCTGTAATTTATGACTTCTTATGTTGAAACTTGTTACTATGAGGGTGATCCCGGAAAGTGTCTTGACCCCCGCTCCATTCTATGTTAGAGGTGTTATTGGATATTATGATGTACTTATTCTCGAGCTTGAATCTTTTATACTTTAATGATTATCAAAATTTCACTTAGTCCCGCTTTCCTTTTTATTATATTTCTTGTTGTTGTTTACTTTGCTTCCGCGACCAAGGATGTGTGATTGATTTGCTAAGGGACTTGTTTGGGGTCCCTTCGGGTTCCGATTCACTGTGTCATATCTAGGCCCTGGGCTTGGGTCATGACACAAATATGGGATATTATGTTCATTTAAAGTAAGTGAATCTCTCTATTTATTTATATTTGTACAAGTGATTCTGGTTAATTTCATTTTGTTAAAAAAAGTAATGATTTGTTATTATAACTATTGTGTTTGGGACAATATTTGCACACCTCTACTAATTATATTTCGCGAGATACCTCTCACTGCCCACCAATAACAAACATAACTCATGTAGTTTTTTTTACTTCTGCTTAGATTTGAACTTGAGACTTCATATTTCTCAATCTACTTCATTGACGTCTCAATCATACCCTTGGATGCCACTGTAAGGACCCAGGCGTTGTATGACCTCATTGGATCTTGAAATTTTTGATTTCGGGAAGTTTTGGACCAAGGTGACACTCCATGGGAGCTCTCACAGTCTGTATGAGGTCACACAGCCCGTGTGAGCCTCCATGAAGTGGCCCTTAGACTTGTGAGGGTGTTTGGCTCTTAAAAATGGAGTTTCAAACGAAGGCACACCACATATGGACCCCTCACGGCCCGTGTGACACCTTATGGACCGTGTGGTGGGCTGTGTGGTGGCCCTTGTTTGAAAATTCATAGTTTCGGGACCAAGTAAAGTCACACGGCCCATGTGAGGTGACACGACCTGTGAGGCCTCCTATAAAGCATCTCGAGTAAAATTTTTCTAAGTGCTAAATCACCGCCTCAGAACTTTATCATGAAATGTTTTTTCTAAGTAAGGGGACACAAATGGGTACACGTCTCGTGTGGCTTCATACGGCTCGTATGACTCCCCCTATATATGATTTCGTCAAAATTTTACTAAGTATGGGGTTGTCGTTCCGGACCTTCATCAAGCGATTTTTTTCCAAATGTTGGTTTAGGGGAAAGCACATGGTCCATGTAGTGCCTCACAGACCATATATCCTTCCTTGAGACGAAAATATTTATTTTTCAACTTGTTTCATTAATGGCATTTTCATAAGTACGGTTTATTCTAAAGGTCTTTTGAGATTTGCTATGGTACTTAAAGACTTCCTAATGACCTAAACTTTATTCCTCTCATTCAAATTCATTCCTCACATTTGAAATTCTCTCAAGTCAGTCTTAAGTCTCTTTCGAAGAACTCTTGTGGATTTTAAGCTTGGGAATCAAGGAAAGGCTCTTTTTTCACCAAATTTCTTCTTAAATCGTCTTTATTAGCTAAGGTATGTGGGTTTGATTCTTAGTTCCTTTCAACCAAGAAGACCCAAACTCATTTACACTCAATTTCATGAATTTTAGCTTACTTTAAATATAGGTTTTGAGAATTATTGTTTAAAATTTCATTAATGTATGGGCTATCTTTATGGTTGATTTTAAGTTGATTTAATCCCTAATATGATGGTTTGCATTGAGATTATGAAGTTATGAAAGTGCATGTCCCCTTTAAAGCTTGTTTTGCGCATGGGTACACTATATAATGATTTATGTATGAATTTTACTTATCTATTTACTTGTATTTCATAATGTATTGTTGATTTAAGTTTGAATCTCTATTACCCATGCTATTCTCATCTCATTCATAGCATATGCATTGATGAACATTGGATTTTATGAAAATTATGAAGTGGGTTAAACCCAATTACATTTATGTAAATGATTTTGATAAGATATTGGTTATGACAAAAATGTGATCACATAAATGTCGATTGTTATTGGCTCTTTGAGCGTATTGGGTGTGTGCACCATATTGTTCAATGAATGGGCTATTCCTATGCATAAGAAATATGATTGAACTATGGTTTGACTTTTTTGCCCATGAATGAATGATTATGATAAATGATTGGATTTTAAGCTTAAATGTTCATTGAAATGACTTGCCTCTTTATAAATCATGTATATATATAAGTATTCTCATGGGATGTTTGACTTAGCACCGATGAATTGGGGGCATCATGGCTATCCCCAAGGGTCCTCTCCTTTTCCTTGAACTATGTGCCAACATAGGAATGGTAGCCATCACCGAAATGATCGGGTCACAAGGGATGGTTATTCATTTATTAATATGATATGAAATGATAATGGAAATCCTTCTGAAATGATAGGTTTCTAAGGTAGGTGGCCATCACACACGGAATGACCGAGTCATAAGGTGTGGTGTAGATTACCTTTGGCAAGTAATCTTCTCTCACCCGATGGGAGGTCAACATCAGGCAAATTCATGTAATAGATTGCATGATTTTAAGATGTTGGTTATGGTCCTATCCCCACTATATATGAGCATTATTGCATTTCAAGCATCATTGATTTCATGGCATCTTGTTATACTACTCATCTCTTGCTATATTTTTTTTTATATTATGTGTCCTTGCCATCTAACATTGAATGGAGGTTTGGTAAGTCATATGCATCGCATACCTGCATACTTAGTACATTCAAATTTACTAATGCATATTTTTGCCTACATGATCTCACCATGTAGGGACCGAGGACTACGTTCATCATCATATGACGACTAGCTTAGATCTTGAGTTTTTCTCGTTGTGGTGAGTCCTATCTTCCAAGGAAAAACAGCCTATCATCCACCTATGGTGCTTTTGTTATGTTATTTACTTGAGGGTGAGCCCGGAAAGTGTCTTGGCCCACGTCCTATCTTATGACTAGAGGCAATGTTGGACATCCTCCGTACTCCTTTACGTTTACATGCTAAGTGTGGTATTTGGAGGTTTTTGCATATGGACATGGTTATTAATGGTTATGCTATCATGGATTGATTATGAGCTTATGTAATGGATTCATGTTATGATATGGAAGATCCTATGTACCATATTGCCCCCATAGAGTGAGGCATACTTACCCACCCCTTAGTCTTTATGTGATATGTGTTACGTGAATTCATGTCAATTCCTTTCTTATAATGTCCCCATAGCGTGAGTCCTACTTTCCCATCCCTTAGAATTATTTGTTTACTATTTCATGTACGCTTCCGAACCGATGATGTGTCGATAGATGCTATGAGGCTTGTTTGGGGACTTTCGAGTTCCCATTCTCCATGTCACTCCTAGACCCTAGGTCTGCGTCGTGACAGCTACAAAAAAAGCAAAAAAGATGTTGCTTCTACTTATTGTGTATAAGTGTAAATTTATTGACATGGTCAAGTAAAGATTCATATTACAGATAAGTTTGGTTCAGCTCATATAATAACTGAACAGCAGTTGATTGTATTGTCTTTCATTGGACTTCAAGTTAGCTAGGTGATCCATAGATAAGTATTTGATCTTCTCCAACACGTGAAGCTGATGCAAAATGATAGATTGGTGGGTATCTTTTGCATTACTTTTGTTTTTGTTTGGTGCCGAAGAGGAATTTGTGCTTTCACAAGGAAAGCTGATCAACCTCCTCCTCCCTACAATAAACAAACACGTGATGATACGATGCTTCCAAATGATCCCCATTGCTAAAAACTTGTGTAGTGTGAGAAGCTGGCCAAACTTGTTTCCACGGTGATTATCTGTTCTTGCTGATCAGCGATCTGTCAACTCGGTTGCCATTGGAGCAGCATATACTCAATCCCCTTACAGAACCTCACTTATCAATGAGTATGAACTTTAGTGGCCGAGAGTATTGAGGGTTCTTCTTCTTCTTCTTCGGAGTTGCTCCAGAAATATGGAATGCAAAAGGAAAGGAAAAACAGAAAGGGAATTAATAGATATTTCTATAATTGAAATTGCAGTTACACAAACTGCAAATGGAATTAGCAAATTAAAACCACTTTAGTTTTCCATTCTGCTAATTGGGAGAGTGGGGACAAACGTATATGGCCAGTTAGACGTTAGGCCTGCTTTCCAAATTTGGTAAACCAAACTTCCTGTTGGATAAAGCTCATGTTCATGTATATAACAAACACAGATTCGACAGAATATTGAGAGCACTCTTTGCCAAACTATATAGTAACTACTTCTAAACTCTATAGCGTCTATCTGCCATGTTGATACTAATCTCATATCTTTTGGTCTTTGCTGAACTGTTCTGGAGGCATGAAACAAACCAAAGTATACAACTGTATATAATAATAGAGTGGATGATACGGATAACATGTTGGGATAAAAATGAGGTGTTTAGGAGGACAGAGAATACAATCAAATAAATACAAACAGTTAGTTGTAAAACTTGTTTGTCCATTGCCTCCATTAAGAAAGTTATTTTCCCAGAGAAATGTTTTTCACAAATTTCGACCAACCAACCATGGGAAAACAAAAATATTCCGAACAACAAAACAATCTTATCTTTAGCATGCATAAGTGTGGAGATAAGCAATCATTCAGGGCCAACCACAGAAATGCAACACAAAATGTAGTTTCCCAAGATACGGTCATATGCATGTTAGTGCTGTTTGAAAACTTTTGACCTCATCTGCAAGGAAACGGCTACAGTTTGTGTATCTTTTTCGATAGACAGGAAAGATATCAGCCTATTACCTTGAAAACTAATTGCTGTAGCTAGATTGTTCAGAAATCAACGCTTCAAGTCAAATGTAAACACACACACAATGCGAGTTAGGATTAAGGTAGAAAAATACTTAAAGCAGGGCTGTATGAATGTTGTATGTGTTTTGAATGAATCTCCAGCATTTGTGTTTGATCTTCACTATAGATTCAATTTTTATGTTGCTACCTTCTGACTTAACTCTATCTATTGTACATTCTCACAAATGTTATCTCACATGAAAAGACACTGCAAACTTTTGTCTTTGTACATAGAAGCTCCAAAATGTGTACATATAACACTTGAATAATCGCACGTCTCACACTAGAAAGGTACACAAATGCCATGCAATAGTTGTTACCTTACGTTTTTCATCCAAAACCTATATTAATACACTTTCTGTATATTCTTCAATTTTTCCCGCACGGATATAGAAAGGCCGGCATGGAGCAACTACATTTTGCACACTCAATATCAAAAGCCGACTTCAAAGATTTTATATACAATTGCAGGATTAATTTTTGCTTGTCCCCTTTTTATCAAACTTTCTGTATAACATTTCCATGAAATAATTTATGTTAGTATCTTATATAATCATACGGACTTTGTATATTAACACAAAAATTCGCTCGTGATTTATAACTAGAGGACCTCTTTTTTTTCATATTATTATTGAAAACAATATAGGAGATCTTCAAAAGGTACTGGATATTTACACTTTGTTTGGATGGTTGTTAATTGTTACGTATTGTTTCATAATGCATTTTATTGTGTTGTACTGTGTTGCATTGATCATATTGTATTGTTCCAATGACTACCATGTTTGGATAGATTATATTGTTCTTCGTCGTTACATAATGTCATACATCTATAATTTTGAATGATAAATCGACAAAAAATTGAACGGTATGTGATGGATTTCACGAAAAGACAAGTAGAATTATTAAATAAATAATTAAAGTAGAAAATTAGAAGAAGATATTAAAGTAACGATGCAACCACACCAATCGGTCGTTACATAAAATGGGTCTTTTCATCGTTACCTAATGATGGAACTAAACGATATGATATAATGGAATTTAAGTAACAATCAAAATAAACATTGTACATAAACTAACAATGCAATACGATACAGTGGGTAACAACTATCCAAACAAGGGGTAAATAGTTCTTTTTTTGGTTATATTTTTGTTTGCTATTATGCAACAAATTATACTTTCTCTTTACCTTCTTAATATGTATTTCATTCTCTTTAAAAATAACTTAGATGAAAAATGTTGATTATTAATATATTGATCATGTACTTTTAAGTTTCTCATTCAAAATTTATTGTTAATTATTTGTATAAATCTTTAAAAACAAACTACTAAATGAAAATAAAAGAGCATAAAGAAAAAGTTCGTAGTTCAAATATTTCTTCAAGGACATAGGATAAATGGGTGGGTGTATATTGATTAGATAAATCTGAGTTGGTTTCAGTATTTCTTTACTGATTCACTTGGGATTTCTTTTAGCTATTTAGTAATGCTAATCTATTCTAATTCATTGAAGGATAACTATAGAAACACAAGTGTGTGGGCAAAGATTGGTATAATCAAGATAATGTGAGTTACTATATGTGATGCAGTGACAATCTATGGTAATGTGATGTATCATCCATCAGTGGCAGAGCAAAGCCACCTTGTATTCAGGGGTTCATCCAAACCCCAATCGATAAAAAAATATATTATTTATATACTGTGAAAATAGTGTTTGATGTTTATATAATAGATGTCGAACCTCTTTGACTAGTTCATGTGTCTACTTCTAAAATTTGGAACTCCTTTAAAGAATATCTGGGCTCCACCATTGTCACCTATGAAAGTAAGTATTCAACTAAAAAATAATACACACATATGTCATGACCCACTAGTCTTCCATCAAAAGGGAGAAAATTCTAGAGTCAAAGAGGAGGTTTAGTGAAAAGACTACTACAACTAGCAATCCCGCTAGCGAACCAGGTTTGTCACTTGTGCTAGTACGATTAGGACAGATGCAGAAACAAAACAAATACACTATTTATAGTAGATAAGCTCCTTGCACAAGGGAGAAACAATCACTACCTACACTCATAGAATTTCAACAACTTCACTACTTCAAACAGAGCAACATTAAAGTTACAACCTCGCAAAACTCAACAAAACTAACTTCTCTCACTCAACTTGCAGTAAGTCGAGAGCCAAACCCACTCTCAACAACTACTCTCATAAAGACAAACAATCTCTTAAAATAATTGCCACTCAACAATAATTCTAAAAAGATTGCAACATTTGAACAAACAAGAAAAACCTAACTCTAAATCTTGCATGAATGCTCTCGTGCTAGTTGCTCATGCGTGATGAATGCCTTCTTCAGATTTGTAAAAGTTGTGATTGTTGCTTCCTTATTTGAGTCCCTTCAAATTCTGCTTCCAAAAATTTTCCTAAAAATTTACAAAAGGGTCCCCACGGCCATGAGACTTCTAATCATGCCTGTCAGTATGGGCCGTAGGGACCATTCCATAAACCTTTGGGAAAATTTTGGAGTTTCTAAATCAATTCCACAAGCCCAATCTATGGCTCGTAGAAGTTTCTATGAGCCATAGATTGGTCCATAAAATTTTGGACCAAAAAAAGGACATTTAGGAACTTTTTTTTCTAGGATTTAGCAAAAGGGTCATACTTAAAACCATGGCGCATAATGGGTTCCGTAGGTACACTTTGCATATGGCAGTCTACAGTAAAATGATCATATCTTTTGACTCCAACTCCAACTAAGGTGAAATCACATGCGTTTGAAGGCTAATTTAAATACCTTTCATTTGGTGGATCATATGATACCTAATTCTTTGTGTGCTAAGAGTTATGATCATTTAAATAGACCATGGTGTAATCTTACCCTAGAAACTCAATTTATAAAAAGGTTTTGGAACTCGACTAAGTACTAGAGATACCTTATGACCCTAATCATTTACGTATGTAAGAATGAGGCTTGAACATATATACATGCAAGAATAGAGATATGTGGTTTCAACCCCTATGCCTTCCTTTAAATTGAACACTTTATGCCATTCATACTACTTCTTCCTAACGATCCCTTTCTTGTCTAAAAGTATCCATTGCACTTTCACCAGAAGTATGGTTGCCCTTGTTTTATACTCAAACTTTATTCAAATGCTACCTCCCCATCTCCACCCCAGGATTTGTCTTAAAGGGAACCTCCATCCTTGCCCTCCTTTGCCTACTACCAATTGCCACAACCATCCCTACCTGCTAGTGTCTCCTCACTGCCACCACCCACCTCCAATCATCTACCATCCCTGCCAGGCCTAGTCACCTCTACCCACCTTTCGTTCTCTCCCTTTCCCTCTCCTAACCTTCCAAACTCCCCTCCATTTTTTTCATTAGGAATGTCCAAACCCTATCAGAATAATGTCACCCTAACAATCCCTCAGTATCATCATCTTATTGATGAACCCACCTCTTTCTCCTCGTCAGATAGTACATCTTCATTTCCTATTTCTCCACCAAACCCTAACCTTCCACCTCCTCCTACACAACCATCGTTGCTAGTCCCTTTGGCCACCTTGCCTCCTTCCCAGTCGCTAGTTCCCATTTTGGTGGAGTCTGATTCAATAAAGGCATGCCACTAGGTATGTCCATCGTGGTGTTGTTCACCACCCCAAGAAACTCCCTCGTCAACCAAGAAAAATGCTTCTTCACACATGTACACCTATGACACGTAGCAAATGAAGGACAACTACTGAAGATACTATGGAGCCAAGCTAGAAACACTCTTATCGTGGCATGTCTCTGGTGCCCCCTTCCTCGTAAATCTGAATTACTTCATCTCTTGAGGGGTCCCCTGCACCTGGTTCTCCTATTCTTGCTCTTGTATCCCCTTGGGTTAGTAAATATGTAGAAAAGTTGTTGGCAATGTGAAAATTGAATTACTTTGGGTCCAAGACAGTCCTATGAGGTCATGTGACTCAACCTGAGGCCCACAAATTCCCTCTAGTTAAAATGTTATATGCTAAACTGGCTGCTTAGGGGTGGTTGCACTTGTTTGTAAACACACAATTGGTGGTGTATGAGCAAGAAATAGTGGAATTCTATGTCAATTTATCAGTTCTAGAGGATAATCTAGCCACTTCTAGGGTTTAGGGGTAGAACTAGTTTTTGACAAGGTCAGGATAGGAGAAATCCTGAAAATTACATTTGTTGGATTAGTAGAGCACGTATGGAGGAAGGATGAAGATTGTGTCCTTATGCCTAAGTTTACTTAATGTCGGGAGATTGATAATCCTAGCAACATTCTAAAGGGGGAGATGCCACCATTTCTGAAGTTTCTCTTTGAGGTGGTTCACAAAGGCATATCGCCAACAAGGGACGTCGCCATGAGGTGATATTTAAGGACATGGGCATAGCACATGCCACTGATCTCGAGGAACCAGTGAACTGGTCCTCATTGATCATAAGGCATATGGTTAGGGTCATTAATCCCGCAGTAGACTCTCTCCAACTGGCATTTGGGAATCTCCTGACCCTAATCATCAAGGAGTTCAAGGTCCCTCTAGGTATGGGTTGGCCTATGAACAAGAAAGATATGAGTGATATGATGACAACATTGGAGTGTGACTGCATTCTTGCAACCTATTTCCCTACCTAAGGCTATAGGTCCAATGTCGCGGATAAAGCCAGATCTACAAGTTGTCCGTGCTAAATAGGTTCCCCCTCTAGGCGTAGGTTGATGAGTTAAAAGATCAATTAAGGGAGTCCCAGGCTAAAGCAGGTCATCTTAAGGATCAGCTTCTTCGACAAAAATAGGAACGTAATGCCAAGGTTGACTTGTTCTTGAAAATGCTAGGATCAGAACCCTTCCTCTTCCCCAAACCCTTAGCCCTTTCCTTGTGCTGGTTCTGTAACAGTTTCTTTTGGGTTTTTCTATGGTTATTCTATACAATCTTTTTCTTTTCTTTTTTCATATTTTGGCTAGAGTGGACTATGGTGGGCATGGAGCTTACATGTTTTGATTGATAAATGATATGTTATCTCCTTGTTTTACTGTGTTTACTTTTGTTTCTGGATGGCTAATATGATTAGTTTTAATGTGTTGTGCCTTATGTGCCTGCTAGTCATTGTGCTTGTGTCTTTGATTGTTGTCGTTGTTTATACTTACTTTTATTCTTTTTATGATGTCAAAAGGGAGAACTAGTATGTGCAATATGCAGATATATCATAAGTACAAGTTTGCCATCATCAAAAAGGGGAAATTTATTAGGATTCTGTACCTAAGTTGTTTTGATGATGACAAACGGTTCAGGTATCTGTACCAAGAACTAATAGTCCAATTAGGAGCTGAAGTGTCAAATTAGGAAGCAAAATTTGAAAGGGACTCAAATAAGGAAGTGGAATTAGAATAGGACTCCGACAAGGAAAAGGTGTACGTGCGATACTCAAAGAAGGAGTCTAGGTAAAGAATGACTCTAGGTTCAAATATATAAGGAATCAACAAACCAAGCAATCGTAGCATTTGCAAATCTGAGAAAGGTATTCATCACGCAAAAGCACCTGGCACGAGAGCATGCATGTAAGATCTAGAGTTAGGTTTTTCTAGTTTGTTCAAATGTTACAATCTTTTTAGGATTGTTGTTGAGTGACAATTATTTTAAGAGATTATTTGTCTTATGAGAGTAGTTGTTGAGAGTGGGTTAGGCTCTTGAGTTAGTGCAAGTTGAGTGAGAGAAGTTTGTTGTGTTAAGTGTTGCGAGGTTGTAACCTTAACATTGTGTTGTTTGAAGTAGTGAAGTTGTTGAAATCCTATGAGTATAGGTAGTGGTTGTTTCTCCCTTGAGCAAGAAGTTTTTACACTATGAATAGTGTGTTCATTTTGTTTTTGCATCTGTCCTAATCCTACTAGCACGAGTAATGAATCTGGTTCGCTAGTGAGATAGTTGTAGTAGCCTTTTCAATTTGTATCAGTGCAGGTCTTTTTGACTAAAGGCTAACTACCTCAAAAAGTATAATGGCAGCTCCTCCTACCTCTATAGAGGGACCCTCTCAAACCAGGCCTCCATTGTTTAACAGAAACTTCTATGGCTAGTGGAAGGATTGCATAATGGACCATATCATTGGAGAAAGCCCGGATCTCTGAAATGTCATCCTCGACGAACCAATAATCCCCATGAAGGATGGCCCTATGCCAAACACTCGAGTTCCTAAGAAACGTACTCAGTGGGATGTAGCGGACAAGTTGGCAATCCAAAATCAAAAAGAATTTTGATTTATGGCATAGGTCCTGATGAATATAATAGATTCTTTGCCTGACCAGATGCGAAAGTGATATGGGATACTCTGTAGACTGCACATAAAGGAACCACCCTAGTCAAGAAGGCCAAAATCAAAAATCTCAACGTAGAGTATGAACTCTTTAGAAAGATAGAAGGTCAAACTATCCATGATATACATACTAGATTCACTGCTATAGTGAATGAAATTTACTTAGAGAAATCATTCTAACTGGGAAGGCCATGCGAAAGCTACTAAGTGTCTAGCCTAAATCCTGGGAAAGCAAGGTGGAGGCCATCATTGAGGCAAGGGATATGGATACTTTGACCATGGACGAGCTGATGGGAACCCTTTTGACCTATGAACTAAAAAACAATCAAGAGAAAGAGTTGAACAACAAGTGGAAGGATAAGAACTAGGTTCTTAAGGCCACTGAAAAGGAAGATTATGAAGAGGAGAACATTCCACTGATAACCAAAAAGCTCCAAAGAATGCTAAGGAAAGAACAAGGAGGTCAAACAAAGAGCTCCCAAAGAAATATAGACAAGGACCTTAGAGAACACCTTTGCCACAAGTGCGGAAGCCCTAACCACTTCATCAAGTTTTTCCCTCTGTGCACTCTAGAATATAAGAAGAATAATCCTGAGAAGACCAAGGAACCTAGTGTTCTCTCATTGGTTGGTCGGTACAAAGTATAGTTGAGTACTTTTTACCAACCACAACAGCTTCTACTATTGACTTCAAATTTCTATCAAGCAGACAAAGGACATGGAACTTGGTCCATCTACTAGATCTTGTGGTTTGTCAAATCCTCAAAGAATATACTGACATTTTCCCCTTTTTGATGATAACATACTATGTGGACATCCTATTCAACATCGCCACGAGCAAAACATTCCCCTCATCACTATATTCCCTCTGCATCATAGCAGTCACATTCTATCTGATCAAACAAGATGTATCATAGCATTCCCCAGCCATTCCTCCTGTCACCATAATCCCCTTTGTCTAACTAATCAAACATGGTCCACATACTATTTTCTCCCTTTCAGCATCATAATAAGGCATAGTAAACGAAATTATTATGCGTATCCAACTTGCTTAAAGCTTCCATGAGAAAGAGATCACTAGAAGAGGCTATGGTTCTCTTCTCAAATCTAGGATGCAAGACTTTGTTGATGAATTCAAAGTACAATTAGTACTACCCCTTTAGGAAGTTGTTAGGGACTCCTACACAACACAAGTCTGGCAACTTCCCTACTTAAAGAATGATTGATATGTTAATGGTTATTACATTAATGATAGTAAATGATGGTCAATGCTAGTGGTGACTAATTGAAGTCATGATTCACTATGGTGTTGGTCGTGGTTGAAGATGTAAGTGGTGATAGTTGATAACAATAGATGATAATGACACTAGTGTGTTGGTGACAATAATGGATGACTAGTGGTAGACGCCTCATCTACAGATTTAATCATTCCAAAATTCATCAAGTATGTTTTGGATATGCATTTTATTGAAAAAAGTTAATTAAAAATTTCCAAATAATTTTAAGCCAAACACCTTCAATGTTAACCAAATAGTTACTTTTACTAATCCTAGTTAGGGATCATTATATTCCCTTGCTGAAAAGTAACTTGATGGTCTTCCTCTCGTTGATATATTCATAGGGGTAGCACTATTGCATCAACTACAGAGTCGTGTGAACCAATTAGCTGTTACTTAGACCCTCTATTAGTAAATACACTGCGATAGATATAAAGGCTGGAGGATTTGAATTACAGGTGAAGTTGCACCAGCAGCTGCTGATTCTCATTCATTATATTACAACATAGCTTTTTTTTCTAATATATTACAAAGTAAATCTGCATTGTCAATGAAACGTCCCTCATGTTCATCGGAATGCCTCATAATCGTAATTTTCATATATCTCAAAATTCGTGTGTGATTTCAAAAATCTGACTTCATATTCTAGATCGGGGGGCAGAATTGAGTAGGAATGTATAAACTGAATTTTAGAAGACCCATAGCAAAAAATAATTTTTTTCTAATTTTACGGTTTCAGTGGCAGTCCACGCCTAGGGTGCGCCACTCTATAAATTGTAGTCCGCGTCTGGTCCATGTCGCGCCAGGGGTACGAACAAGAGCAATTTTTTTCTTACTTTTTCTATTTTGGAAAAGGTCATTGGGGTCATATACCTATGCCCACTTAAAGTGAAATCACCAATACTTAGCCATTTTTCAACTCTATAACTGACAAATCTCTCTCTCAAACCCCTCTAAGATTCTATCAATTCTCTCATTCAAATCTAAGAATTTCAACTCAATTTGGGACTTAAAGACTCATTTCAAGCTCTAAGTCTACTTCAAGTTCACCTCAAGGAATTCAAGGTTTAAGGTATGTGGGTCTTCATCCAAGTCCTTCCACCCATGGAGCCCAACCTTCCCTTTTCATGAAAATTGCATGTCTTCAAGTTGTATTATATATGGGTGCCTCTTAATATGAAATATGAGCATAAATCATGTTGGGTTTTAACCAAGTATTTATTGATTATGTATGAATGTCTATTTCAAGTTTATTCCATGAATTCACTTTGTCTATCAAGACTATGCATGCTTTGAACTATGAATCTATGAACTATTATGAGCTTTGGTGATGGATTTCAAAGTACCCTATATGAGGGTTTTATTATATGTTGGTGGGTTGAATTGCATTAAGTTTACTCATATTATTTCACTCTTGAATTGCATTATTTTAAATAAGTATCATGAACCCACCATGTGTTCGATAAAATGACATGACAAGAATTCTCAAGTTATTGATGATCTATTACGTGATTTACAAGTCAAGTGACGTTTTGGTGATTAAGGACTTTCAAGCATGTATTGAATTCATGAAAAGTATCTATGATGTTGCAAGTATCAAGTTAATCCCTACTTCAATATTTTCACCTCTTGTGAGTCATTCATGTTAAAGCAAGGGATCATGTATGATTGTTATCTTCTTTCATGTTCAAGTTAGGCTCATTACTACAGGTCAAGCATGTTTATAAGATACTTCAAGTTATCATGTCTCTTACAAGTTATTCATGTAATGATTAAAGTATGATTACTTCAAGTATTCTGTGGGATTTGACTTCGAAACAATTGAGGCTTAATATAGGGGCTCGACTCAAGGGGTCCTTATATAAAGTCTTAGTCTCTAAACTATGTGCCACCATGGGATTATACATGATCTCTCTTATGGCTTCCTAGAGGATCCATCTAGTTACACCATACCTTAGGGGGTGACATGCCTCGATCACCTTGTCGGGGAGGGGGGGAAGGAGGGGTGACATGCCTCGGATTATTCATATCATCATGTATGGTTTACCTTGGCAAGTAGACTACATCTTGTTGAGGGATTGACATGCCTCGATCACCTTGTCGAGGGGGTGACATTCCTCGATCACCTTGCCAAGGGGATGACATGCATGAGATTCCAAGTAGTAGCTCGCTTGGACTATGTTGGTTAAGGTCTCTTCCCACACATGTATTACGTACTATCCAAGTTGAATATTTTACAAGCATATTTTGCATAAGCATTGATCATGCATGCCATATTGAAATTATGTATCCATGTTTTTTATTATGCATTTTGAGTATATATTGGCTTATGTCTTTGTCACATTATATACCGCATACTTAGTACATTCAAATGTACTAATGCATTCTTTATGCCTACCTGATATCACCATGTAGGAATCAAAGATCCTTTCGATCATTCTCCTCCACGTGGCTAGTTCAATTCTTAGAGAAAGCTTTGCTGAGTCCTCAATTTCGAGGACAATATCTATTCACTTCATGTTATGGTGAGACTCCTTCTTATGTTGAACACTATTTATTATGAGGGTAAGCTCGAGAAGTGTCTTGTCCCCCGTTTCGTTCCAAGTTAGAGGTATTGTTGGATACTATGTATGTATATGCTATGAGCTTGACTCTTTTATGCTTTCATGTTTATCAAAGAGTTCCCTTATCCCTATTTCCCTTTTTATTATAATTTGTGATTCTTATTTTGCTTCCGCAACCAAGAATGTGTGATTGATATGCTAAGAGGCTTGTTTAAGGTACCTTCGGGTTCCCCATTCACCATGTAACATCTAAGCCCTAGGCTTGGGTCGTGACAAGCTTGGTATCAGAGCACTAGGTTATTAATAGTACTCAAAAATCTAACACACTGCATTGATTAGAGTCTTATTCATGGTTGTGAAATTCACCAAAACTATGAATGGGAGGCTATGATGCGTTTTAGGAAATGTTTCACTTCTTCATAGTCTATATCGTGCTTTAAGTGTAACTATAAGGCTTTTCCCCTAAAAATGACCTTATTTCTTCTAGATCATACTAATTCAAGGGGAAGACTAAGGAGAGCCCATTCACCCAAGGAGCAACCGGCCACTCCCGCTCCTCAAGATGGAGGGGTAGCCTAAGAAAAGTTTCGAGATATCATTAGAATGTTGTCCCATGCTATAAAAAACCAAATTAACCAATGGATCAAGTCCCTCATGCTCCCACTCCGACCTCAAGGGTAAGGAATTTCACAAGAATGAGCCTACCGGAGTTCCATGGATCCAAGCCAGAAGAGGATTCCCAACAGTTCATCGATGAGGTGTATAAAGTGCTATCTATCATGGTAGTCAATTTAGAGGATAAAGCAGAGTTAGTGGCCTACTAACACAAAGGTATGGCCCAAATTTGATTCACCCAATAGAAATTGGAGAAGACAGATGATGATGTTATTCCTTGGGAGGAGTTCAAAGCCATATTCCTCAACTGGTTCTTTTCTATCGAGCTAAGGGAGGCTAAGATGATGGATTTTATGAACCTTAATCAACGTTCCATGATTGTGAGGGAGTATGCCCTCAAGTTTAATAAGCTCTCCAAGTATGCTTCGAATTTGGTGGCTGACCCTAAAGCTAGAATGAACAAATTTGTGTTGGGAATGTCCGACTTGGATAATGAAGAGTGTCGTACCATTATTCTAGTGAGTGATACGTATTTATCTTGCCTCATGACATATGCCGAGCAACTAGATAGGGAAAAGCTTAGAAAGAGAAGAAGTGGTGAGTCCAAGAGGGATTTGAAGGTAGTTTCCAAGGTTCCAAGGGTGGATGATTTTCTCAAGGCCACAAGCTCCAAGACCAAGGGTCTTCTAATGCTTCTAATAAGATATTTTCTAATGATAATCCAAGGTGCGAAGGTGGTGTTGGTGGTGGAGCACTAATCCTAAGTGCCAAGAATGTCATAGAAACCATAGTGGCCCATGTTTGAGTGTAGTAGAAACCATAGCGGCCTATGTTTGAGTGTAATACCCCACACCTTACAATACTAGCACAATGCCAATGGAACATGATAATTGTTTGGTCAAATTAGCTCCCATTTTTGAAAGTGCTCGAATTTCACGTTATAGGGGGATAGGTGCGTCTAATGCTTAAGAGAGACGAGTGTATACATGTTTTGTGTTGAATTGAGGAGATTACGACCTTAAATGAAGTGAGAGAATTGAGGTGCTTGTAGGATTTAGGAAGCTAGCAGGTGAGTCACCTACTTGCTTAGCTTAAATTTGCTAGCTAAAAGGAGATGATGGGCTATATTTTCTGCCCAATGAGTATAACAAAAAGGGCCCTAAGACATCACAAGTTCATGAATACTATGGGCCCAACCCAAGTGAAGAAGAAAGCTGAAAATAGGCAGCCCAAATCCATCAAGTTGGTGCTCCAAAAAGGCCCAAGTTTGAGGGCCAAGCTGGTGGATAAGGAACTTGATAATGTGTAGTATAAGATGGTCAAAGTGTCAAGAGAAGGTCGGCATAAGAGCTATTTATAAAGGGCTCCAAAGCAGCTCCACAAGTCAATGTTCACTTGAGTTCACAAAAATCAGTTTTGCTCTCTAAATTTCCTCTCAACTTTTCTCAACTTTGTGAAGCAGCCAAATGAATTTTCTAGGGTTCTTAAGGAGCCTCTAAACTTTGAAGACAAAGGTAAGCGATTATAGTTGTGTATTTGGTATAGTTTCATCATTAAAAAAAGAAATAGATGCTAGTTATGTTTGCTGAAATTGTTGGACAACATGTGTGTAGAAAGTTGTTGCATACTTGTCTTCTATTTTAGTCATCTTTCTATGGTTTGAGGGCTGTATTATGAAGAGAACTTGGTGTTCTTAACATGGTTTGAGTTATAAACATCACCCTAAGTTTGTCGCCCTGATTTTGGTTTCATTTAACAACCGCATTTGAATGTGTTATCTTAAGTGTCATATTGATCGGAACTTGTGGACTGTTGGATAGAAGGCTATTACCTAACATCCTTAATGACTGATTTTCTACTGTTTAGGGACTAGTTCAAGGCTCTTTGTATGTGTAAATGTTGCTAGAACAGTTTGGTTAAAGTTGGAATAGGTTTGGGATTGTCGACGCCGAAATGTAGCGAAAGAAGGTAACGTTATGCTGTCCATTTTTAGTGTGTGTAAAATTGTTATATGATGTGCTTTGTGGGCTGTTGTAAGGCTTTCAAGAGTCTTAAGAAAGATGTATATGACATGTACATTAGAATGGTTGTTTGAAAATACAGTTATAGGTGAAAAGGTTGAAGAAACGCCTTGACGTTGCTAATTAAATGCTTGCTGACCATGAGTTGTTTTATTATGTAATTGGGCTGCCAAGGTATATCTATTGGCTATTAATGCTAGTTTATCACCTACTATGTTGTAGATAAGTATTTGAAGGAAGTGGAGGTTATCTCAAGGTAGTAGTAAGGTCATACAATGAGGAATGTCAGGTTACTTGATTTCGTATCACTTGGCATGAAACATAGATCTCTCCTTGGTACATAAAGGCACTTGCCAAATCCGACACAACTGTTAACCATGTCTCCATTCTTTGACATGTTCACATGCTTCCATACATACTCACTTTCAAAGCTGCATACATGCTTGTATACCAAGTTACATTAGTTCTTGTTACTAGATAAAGTTCACGAGTTGTTTCAATTCATACACATTTCATTATTTGTGTAACATACTCCTTTACATTGTCATATTGTCTTATATGATTATCTACATGTCATATGCTACATATAAATTCCTCGAGTTCCAATATTGTGACCACCAAAAGAATCATCTCAAAGGTAATTGAAAGATACAGTATACAGTTTTTGATAGATGGTAGCCTGCGGGGTGGAAGTAACACCTAGCCAGGGATGATCCTATCACGGGGGGTAGCCCAACGGGTTTAGGAAGAACTTAGCCAGGGACAAACCCAATACAATTCACCACTGATTAGTTGGTCATTTATTTTACAGCTGTGCATAGATTTTATAGTAAAAGTAAAGTAAAATAAAGAACATAAAGTATATGATCCCATAGTGTACCTAAAGGTAGTCTCTTATGCTACACCAGTGTACAATTTCATTTGAGTCGTTACTTTATTTACAGCATATCCTAAATTACATATCCAGTACATTATCTCATACTGATGTCCCTTACGGGGGACCTGTATTTCATGCTACAGGTACAGGTGCTAGTAGATCTCCCAAGTAGGAGTACAGGATATTCAGCTGCTATCACCAAGCTCCAGGTTGCTTCGGGGCTTTGTATATATCTAGAGCTTACATGTTTTTATTGCAAAGTTTGTTGAGGTAGGGCCTGTACCGACCCTTATCAGATATTTTTCTCTTATCTATAGGCTTTGTTGACTATGTAAAGTAAAGTGTGGTCATGTCTCGTACTTTAAATATCGTGGCCCTAACGGCCTAGTCATATGCATTTCCTTTTGGCTTGTTTTCACTGTTTATCTTCTTAAATGCATGTCAAACGTAGAAATCCCCTTATAATATGCATAGAAAGCCCATAGATACAGGTTGGTTCTCTTGAGCCTTATTGGAAACGGGTGCCAATCCGCCCTGACGGGACTTTGAGGCGTGACAGAAAGTGTAGATCGCCAATTGGATGGTTTGAAGTGGGTGAAACCACCTTTGTTGGGCCAGATCTAGTACAACAAGCCATGGAAAAAGTTAAGGTAATATAGCAGCAATTAGAAATAGCCCAAAGTCATCACAAATCATATGCGGATGCCAAGAGAAGAGGACTGGGATTTTCAATAGGTGATTGGGTATTTTTAAAGGTGTCTCTAATGAAAGGGGTTATGAGATTCTGTAAGAAAGGAAAACTGAGCCCACATTATATAGGGCCATACCAGATTACTAAGAAGTTCAGGTAGGTTTCGTATGAACTAGAGCTACCCCAAGAGCTTTCAATAGTTCATCCAGTTTTTCATGTCTTAATACTTCGAAAATGCATAAGTGACCCATCTTGTATCACTCCTATTAAGGATATGCAAATTATAGAAGATCTCACCTATGAAGAGGTACCTATTGCTATTCTAGATCGTCAAGATAAGAAGCTAAGGAATAAAGAAATAGCTTTAGTAAAAGTACTTTGGAGGAACCAGCTAGCAGAAGAAATAACATGGGAGGCTGAAGACGCAATGAAATCGAAATATGCTCACTTATTTGAAGCTAAAGAGGAAGTCAAATGTGTAGAATTGGGACACTAATAGGTATGTTTGATTGAATACTTAATGTGTTGTCAAAAGTTTATATAAGTAAAGGTTTAAACTTGGTTAAGATATCTAATTGTGCAAACATTCAAGCACGAATGTTCCTAGGGGGGAGGATGTAACACCCTACACATTACAATACTAGCACAATGCAAATGAAACATGATAATGGTTTGGTCAAATTAGCGCCCATTTTTAAAAGTGCTCGAGTTTCGCATTATAGGGGGATAGGTGCGTCTAATGCTTAAGAGGGCTGAGTGTATACATGTTTTGTGTCAAATTGAGGAGATTACGGCCATAAATGAAGTGAGAGAATTGAGGTGCTTGTAGGACTTAGGAAGCTAGCAGGTGAGTCACCTATTTGCTTAGATTAAATTTGCTAGCTAAATAGAGGAGAGGCACGACATTGAATTTGTCCAAGTTTGTTTATGAATAAAGTACATGTTAAGGGTGTAACTTTGGCCCATGTTTTAGCATCATAAATGGGCTACATTTTCAGACCAATGAGTATAAGAAAAAGGTCCCTAAGACATCACAAGTTCTTGAATACTTTGGGCCCAACCCAAGTGAAGAAGAAAGCTGAAAATAGATAAACTAAGTCCATCAAGTTGGTGCTCCAAAAAGGCCCAAGTTTGAGGGACAAACTAGTGGATAAGCAATTTGATAACGTGTGGTATAAGATGGTCAAAGGGTCAAGAGAAGGTCGGCATAAGATCTCTTTATAAAGGGCTCCAAAGTAGCTCCACAAGTCAATGTTCACGTGAGTTCACAAAAATCAGTTTTGCTCTCTAAATTTCCTCTCAACTTTTCTCAACTTTGTAAAGCAGCCAAATGACTTTTCTAGGGTTCTTAAGGAGCCTCTAAACTTTGAATACAAATGTAAGAGATTATAGTTGTGTATTTAGTATATTTTCATCATGAAAAACAAGAAATAAATGCTAGTTATTCTTGCTGAAATCGTTGGACAGCATATGTGTAGAAAGTTGCTTCATACTTGTCTTTTATTCTAGTGATCTTTCTATGGTTTGAGGGCTGTATTTGAAGATAAATTGGTGTTCTTAACATGGTTTGAGTTATAAACATCACCCTAAGATTACTGCCTTGGTTTTTGTTTCATTTAACAACCGCGTTTTATTGTGTTATCTTAAGTGTCATATTGATCAGAACTTGTGGACTGTTGGATAGAAGGCTATTGCCTCACGTCCTTAATGAATGATCCTCTACTGTTTTGGGACTGGTTCAAGGCTCTTTGTATGTGTAAATGTTGCCAGAACAGTTTTCATAAAGTTGGAATAGGTTTGGGATTGTCGACGCCGAAATGTAGCGAAGGAAGGTAACGTTATGCTGTCCATTTTTAGGTTGTGTAGAATTGTTATATGATTTGCTTTGTGCTCTGTTGTAAGACTTTCAAGAGTCTTAAGCTAGATGTATATGACATGTACATGAGAATGGTTGTTCGAAAATACAGTTATAGGTGAAAAGGTTGAAGAAATAACTTGACGTCGCTAATTAAATGTTTGCTGCCCGTATGTTGTTTTATTATGTAATTGGGATGCCAAGATGTATCTATTGGCTATTAATGCTAGTTTATTACCTACTAAGTTGTAGGTAAGTATTAGAAGGAAGAGAAGGTTATCTCGAGGTAGTAGCAAGGTCATACAACGAGGTATGTAAGGTTACTTGATTTCGTATCACTTGGCATGAAACATAGATCTCTCCTTGGTACATAAAGGCACTTGCCAAATCCGACACAACTATTAACCGTGTCTCCATTCTTTGACATGTTCACATGCTTCTAAACATAGTCACTTTCAAAGCTGCATACATGCTTGTATACCAAGTTACATGAGTTATTGCTACTAGATAAAGTTCACAAGTTGTTTCAATTCATACACATTTCATTATTTGTGTAACGTACTCCTTTTCATTGTCATATTGTCTTATATGATTATCTACATGCCATATGCTACATATACAGTCCTCGAGTTCCAATATTGTGACCACCACAAGAATCATCTCGAAGGTAATTGAAAGATACAATATACAGTTTTTTGATAGGTGGTAGCTTGAGGAGTGGAAGTAACACCTAGACAGGGACGATCCTAATATGGGGGGTAGCCCAAGGGGTGTAGGAAGAACCTAGCCAGGGATGAACCTGATACAGTTCACCACTGATGAGTTGGTCATTTGTTTTACTGTTGTGCACAGATTTTATAGTAAAGGTAAAGTAAAATAAAGAATATAAAGTACATAATCCCATAGTATACCTAAAGGTGGTCTCTTATGCTACACCAGTGTACAGTTTCATTTGAGTTGTTACTTTATATATAGTATATCATACCTTACATACTCAGTACATTATCTTATACTGATGTCCCTTACGAGGGACCTGCATTTCATGCTGCAGGTACAGGTGCTAGTAGATCTCCCCAGTAGGAGTACAGGATATTCAGCTGCTATCACCAAGCTCCAGGTTGCTTCGGGGCTTTGTATATGTCTAGAGCTTACATGTTTTTATTGCACATTTTGTTGAGGCGAGGCCCATCCCGACCCTTGTCAAATGTTTTTCTCTTATCTAGAGGCTTTGTAGACTATGTAAAGTAAAGTGTGGTCATGTCTCGTACATTAAATACCGTGGCCCTAATGGCCTAGTCATATGCATTTCCTTTTGGCTTGTTATCACTGTTTATCTTCTTAAATGCATGTCAAATGTAGAAACCCCTTTATAATATGTATAGAAAGCACATAGATGCAGGTTGTTTCTCCCGAGCCTTATCGGCAACGGGTGCCAGTCCGCCCTAACGGGACTTTGGGGTGTGACATTGAGAAACTCTAATGCTTGCTATGGTTCTGGTGAAGTGGGTCACAAGGTTGTTGATTATCCTCATGATCAAAACAAAGATAGAGATGGGCGTCCTCAAGGACAAGGTGCTAATGCAGGTCCAAGGTCAAAGGGAGGCCAACAAAGGGGTGCTCTAAGGAAAAATAGGTTCTATGCTCTTCAAGAAAGGCAAGGGGTGGATGAGGTGTCCGGTGTCATCACCGATAAAGTAAAGGTTTTTGATTTTGATGTATATGCATTGATTGATCTGGGTGCCACTCTCTCTTTCATTTCTCCTTTTGTTACCAAAAAGCTCCATGTGAGTCCCGAATTGTTATGTGAACCTTCTGAAGTGTCAACCCCCGTTGGAGAGTATAGTAATTATCCCGTATTCATATTGCACAAAGTCTTACCCTATGATTTTGGTGAATTAGATATGGTGGATTTTGATATCCTTCTTGGGATGGATTAATTACATGCATATTATGTGTCCATTAATTGTAGAACCCGTAACGTTAAATTCCAATTCCCTAATGAGCCAATCCTTGAGTGGGAAAATCATGATATGGTGGTCAAGGGTAGATTCATTTCTTGTCTTAAAGACCAAAAGTTGATTTCTAAGGGTTTCCTTTATCATCTTGTGAGGGTTAGGGATGTTGAGTCCAAAGTCCTTCCTATTGAGTTGGTTCTAATGGTCAATGAATTTCTTAATGTCTATCCCAATGAGCTTCTCGGTGTTCCTTCCGAAAGAAAAATAGACTTTGGTATAGACTTCCTTCTCGATACACAACCCATTTTCATTTCCCCTTACCGTATGGCCCCAGCGAAATTGAAGGAGTTAAAGGATGAACTGAGGGATTTGTTGGAGAAGGGCTTCATAAGGCCTAGTAAGTCACTGTGGGGTGCACCGGTGTTATTTCTGAAGTAAAAGGATGGTTTTCTTAGAACGTAAATTGATTCAACTTAATAGGGTTAACATAAAAAAACAAGTACCCTCTACCAAGGATCGATGACCTTTTTTGATCAACTATAAGGGGCTAGTCATTTTTCTAAGATTGGTCTTCAGTCGGATACCATCATGTGAAGGTGAGGGAGTATGATATTCCTAAGATGACTTTTTAGACTAGGTATGGGATTTTGAGTTTGTGTTTGTGTCCTTTAGGTTGACTACTACACTGGATATATTTATAGATCTCATGAATAGGTTCTTTAAACCATACCTTGATATGTTCGTGGTAGTCATTATTGATGATATATTGATTTATTCCCAGAGTGAGGAAGAGCATGTGAATCAATTGAGGGTGTGTTGCAAATCTTGAATGATGAGAGGTTGTTTGCTAAATATGAAAAATGTGATTTGTTGAGAGAGGTTTCTTTTCTAGGGCATGTGGTGTCGGGTGATGGCATTAAGGTGGATCCTAAAAGGACAGAGGTGATAAGAAATTGGTCTAAACCCTTGACTTCGTCAAATATTAGGAGTTTCTTGGGTTTAGTGGGTTACTACCGGAGGCTTGTGAATGGTTTTTCTTCTATTGCATCTCCTGTGACAAAGTTAACCTAAATGAAGACAAAGTTCAAGTGGACCAATGAATGTGAAAAGAGTTTACAAACTTTGAAAGATAAGCTTGTCTCCACTCCTATCTTGGCTCTACCGGAAGGGTTAGAAGGGTTTGTGGTATATGATGCCTCAAGAATTAGTTTGGGGTGTGCTTTGATGCAAAGTGGCAAGGTGATAGGATATGCCTCTAGACAACTTAAGGTGTATGAGCGAAATTATCCCACCCATGATGTTGTATTGGTGGACGTGGTATTTGCTTTGAAATTTTGGCGTCACTACCTGTATCGGATTCATGTTGATGTGTTTACTGGCCACAAGAGTCTCCAATATGTGTTCACCCAAGAAGATCTTAACTTGAGACAAAGAAGGTGATTAGAGCTCTTTAAGGACTATGATATGAGTGTGCATTAGCGTCCCAGCAAAGCTAATGTTGTGGTCAATATTCTAAGTAGAGTATCCATGGGTAGTCTAGCTCATAAATGGTGATGGTGGCAAAGAGGTGGCTAGAGAGTTCACCTTTTGTCTAGGTTAGGGTTAGGTAAGATGAAGTTGAAAATGGTGGTGTAGTAGTTGTTAATGGTTCTAAATCTTCTTTGATTGAGGAAGTGAAGTCAAAACAAGATCTTGACCCCGCCTTGCTAGAGTTGAAGACCATAGTAAGGAATGGTAAAGTGAAGATTTTCTCCTAAGAGGGAGATGGTACCTTTGGGTACTAAGGTAGATTATGTGTGCCTAATGTTGATGACTTAAGGGAGTTGATATTGAAGGAGGCTCTTAATTCATCCTATTCCATTCAACCCGTTTCTACAAAGAAATATAGAGACTTGAGGGAGGTGTATTGGTAGGGTGGTATGAAGAGAGATATTGCCAAATTCATATCTAGATGTCATAATTGCCAACAAGTGAAAGCCGAACATCAAAGGCCAAGTGGCCTAGCCCAAGACATAGAAATTCCTACTTGGAAGTGGGAAGAGATCAATATGGATTTTGTGGTTGGGTTGCCTAAGACTAGGAAACACTTTGACTCTATTTGGGTTGTTGTGGATAGAATGACAAAGTTGGCTCATTTTCTACTGGTCAAAAACACATATGGTGTCAAAGATTATGCCAAGTTATATATTTATGAGTTGGTTAGGTTGCATGGGGTGCCTTTGTCTATCATTTTGGATCGTGGTGCTCAATTCACTTCTCACTTTTGGAGGTACTTCCAAAGATGTCTTGGTACCAAGGTCAAGCTTAGCACAACTTTTCATCCTCAAATGGATGGCCAAGCCCAGAGGACTATCCAAACTCTTGAAGATATGCTTAGGTCTTGTGATTTGGATTTTAAGGGTAGTTGGGATGAACATCTTCCATTAATTGAGTTTGCTTACAACAATAGCTACCACTCAAGCATTAGTATAGCTCCCTTTGAAGCTTTATATGGTACGCATTGTAGATCCCTAGTTGGGTAGTTTGATGTGGGACTGATGACATTGCTAGGTCCAGAATTGGTCATGGATGCCTTGGACAAGGGGTGGTTGATAAGGGAGAGATTGAACATAGCCCAAAGTAGACAAAAGTCCTACTTCGATGTGAGGAAAAGAGATCTTGAGTTTAGGGTAGGTGATTTGGTTTACTTGAAAGTCTCACCCATGAAGGGTGTTGTACGATTTGGCAAGAAAGGGAAATTGAGACCAAGGTTTGTAGGCTCTTATAGAGTTTTAGTGGAGGATTGGTAAGGTTGCTTATGAGTTGGAGTTGCCTATGGAGATGAATATGGTTCATCAGGTCTTCCATGTGTCCATGTTGAGAAAGTGTAAGGGTGACGCAAGTGCTATAGTGCCCTTAGAAGTTGGGGGGTGTTGTAGAATATAATTCGACCTATGAGGAGGTCCCGGTGGAGATTTTGGATAGACAAATGAAGAGGTTGAGAAACAAAGATGTAGCATCTGTCAAGGTCCTTTGGATGAATCAACAAGTTGAAAGTGCCAAATGGTAAACTGAGGCGGACATGAAAAAGCAATAGACATATCTCTTCCACTCCATGAAAGCCAAAGTTAATAACATAAGTTGCCTGGATGATTTCAAGTCTTCAGTTTCAACCCTGATGTCATTTTGTATGTATTCATGTTTTATGGAAACAAGTTTATGGTGACTTTTGACATTCACGCTGAGATTTTTGAAAAATGATGTTTAAATACATTTGTTGCATTCATGTCAGGCTAAAATCTTCATGATTACTTCTCTTACGCATCTTTCTTTCACATTAAGGGATGAATGTTTCCAAAGGGGAGATAATGAAATGCCCCACATGTGCTTTGGAATGCCCCATAATTATAATTTCCATATATCTCAAAATCTGTGCGTGATTTCAATAATCTGACTTCATATTCTCAATCAGGGGACAAAATTTAGTAGGAAATGGATATTACTCGAATTCCAAAAGACCTGCAGTGAAAAATAGTTTTCACTAATTTTACAATTTCCAATGGATGTCTGCGCCTAAGGCGCGACATGCCTAGGGTGCACCGCTGTGTAAATTGTAGTCTGCGTTTGGTCTATGTCGCTCCAGGGGTACGGACCAGTGCAATATTTTCCTTACTTTTTCTATTTCAAACAAGGGCATTGGGGTCATTGCCCCATGCCATTTAAACATGAAAGCACCCATACTTAGCCATTTTTCAACTCTATATCTCACGAAACCCTCTCTCAAACCCCTCTAAGACTATCAATTCTCTAATTCAAATCTAAGAGTTTCAACTCAATTTTGGGACTCAAGGACTCATTTCAAGTTGTAAGCCTACTTCAAATTCACCTCAAGGAATTCAAGGTTTAGGGTATGTGGGTCCTCATCCATGGGTACTTCCACCTATGGAGCCCAACATTCCCTTCTTATGAAAATTGCATGTTTTTAAGTTGTATTACCTATGGGTACCTCTTATTATAAAATAAGTTTTATCAAGTATCGATTGATTATGCATGAATGTCTATTTCAAGTTTATTCCATGAATTGACTTTGTCTATTGAGACTATGCATACTTTGAAGTAGGAATCCACGAACTATTATGAGTTTTGGTGATAGATTTCAAGGTACCCTATATGAGGGTTTTATTACATGTTGGTGGGTTGAATTGCATTGAGTTTACTCATATTATTTCACTCTTGAACTGCACAATTTGGAAAAGTATCATGAACTGACCATGTGTTCGATAAATTATATGACAAGAATTCTCAAGTTATTGATAATCTGTTACGTGATTTACAAGTCAAGTGACTTTTTGATGATTAAGGGCTTTCAAGAATGTATTGAATTCATAAAAAGTATCCATGATGTTACAAGTATCAAGTTAAGCCCTACTTCAAGATGTTCACCTCTTATGATCCATTCATGTTAAAGCAAGGGATCATGTATGATTGTTATCTACTTTCATATTCAAGTTAGGCTCACTATTAGAGGTCAAGTGTCAAGACCTAAGTCTATGCCCTAGACGTGATCGGCAAATGGGGAACTCGAAGGAACCCCAAACAAGCCTCTTAGCATATCACAACACATCCTTAGTCATGGAAGCAAGATAAAACAACAATAAGAGAAGATATATAAAAGGGGAAAAGGGGCTAAGGGACATTTTTGATACCATTAACAACAAATAGCAAGAGAGTCAAGGCTCATAGCATGATTAAACCACATGTCCAACAACACCTTTACTACATAGATAAGAGCAGGTGCCAAGAGAAGCAATCAGGCTCTCCCTCATAGTCATAAGTATATGATAAAGTAAAGAGAGTCTTAATACATAGTATAAGAGAATAGTTATTTTCCTCGGAATGGAGGACTCACCAAATATAGTATGTAATAAATCAAGTCCAAGCATGTAGGGGCCCCAATAGGCCCACCATCATAATTCGATCAATACCCATAAGTCATCAAATTTGTACATATAACAAAGGCATTAATCAGCCCAACCGTATAACTAAAATCTAGTAATAGCCATGCCGGGTCTGAAAGCTATTTTTGAATATGTCCTCTACCCTAGTATCAATTTAATAGTTTTCTAATACTTGTAGGAACACAACATCCTTGTCTAGCGGCAATCTGGTAAATCAACATAAGACATACCTAGAACTCACAGCTACTAGAAATGGCTCTACTAGAGAAATCTCAATTACCACATCACCATCCTGAAGCATCACTACACCGGATCCCCCACTAATAAAAGAGACCTTCCACTACCTTAATATCTGATCCAGGATAAAAGAAGCTCAGAACATATACTTAAGTAGGCGATAAGCTAAGAAATACATCTAACCATGTAAAATCATAACTCAAATATGAGGCAACCTAGAAAAATGACCAACATCCCCGCTAGCAAGCATAGCCAGGAATTCGGACAACATAACCCTAGCCAACTGACAACTACAATAAGTCACCAGGGCAGAGTGCCCAACAGCTCAGCTGATAATGCAACAATGTCCTGTCCAACAATAGATAACCTAATTAAGGCCTGGGGCATAGCATCTATCTCGCAATCTAGTCACCAAGGAATCAGGAGAACCACATATCAACATTACCACCACTATAACCATAGAGGCATAAGGTGTAGCCAGGGGTATAACTGGTAGTCAGCCCCTCAAATACCATGCAATTCTCATATCTGACTACCCACTCCAGTAGTCAAGAAACAAAAGGATCACATGTATAAATCATAAGGTTTTGGCTTATAGTTAGCCCCCCTAGCAGGGTACATTCATAACATAAGTGGAAGTTACTCTAAATCCCACCAAGTATAGCACACTCATCCTCATCAGGAAACATGATGGGTCAGAGTAGTGGTCAAATAATCAAATACGGATATACAGAGAGCAACAATGCTTAGTATTACCTTAGTCACATCCTCTCCCACATGTATAATCTTCATCAGAAGTATTCATAACCCACACAACCTTTAAACAATAACTAATGTACAGGTATTGGTGTTATAGAGTCCAAACCTCAATAACATATCCCGTAGTTCCATACACAGCCACCACAAGACTCGTAACTAATTATGAAGCCTATACCTAAGGCTCCCACAATCTCAATGTCTGTTGTCTTCATATCTCGCTGCCAAAGCTCGAGGGTATTTAGTCTCTGATCAATAGTCTTTGGGGGATGCTCCTTATCTGGGACTGATGATGCAATACTACCTTGCCCAGAGCCTTCCCTCGATGCATCACATGCGCGAAGGGGAGAACCAAATAAGATTTCAAGAAGTCAATGAACTTTAGGTGATATCACACAACAAGAATCAATAACACAAGAAGTTTCCTAAACATCTCGTAGCCTCCTGGAGATAAGTCACGGACGTCCCCGCACTCATCCAAAATACTCTACTAGATGGTAGCTCTGTACAGATGAGACCAATGAACCTTAAGCTCTTATATCACTTTGTCAAGACCTGGTCCCGATCATGATGGTGCCTGTTAGATCCAATCTACAGACAAGCCAATTACCCCAAGCCATAGGGTACCTGCCCAAGCTCTCTTGGAAAACTATAACAACCACAATAATATAAATAACTAAAACCTACCCAAAACCTAGAAGTCAACTATATATAGCTACTATAGACTCAAATAAGATATACATATATAACTAGAATAACAATCTACAAATACAAATCCCACTACATAAACAAGGCCAGTGTCTGAATACAAAAGACGTTCGTCAAAAAAGAAAGAGACTAAAGAATATCTAAAGCTGTTGATACTCACCAATGTCTCCTGAATCACCTGCAAACCCCTAACTTAACAACTGTGGCTACTAACTAGGCCTGCACTATGGGAAGATGCCAAAATGTAGGAGTGAGTACCGATAACAGGCACCAAGTAGGCATCATCAGCCATTTGAGTGAAGTACTATAAATATAGAAGGTTCAAATATAGAGAATTGCAGTAAATATAGCAAATCTTAACTCTGATAAAGGAGTAAGCATGTCTAGAGAATCACCGTACGCCAACTGAACCAATCCAAGTAGTGTGCAATGATACTAACTAACGAAACATGAGTAGGCCCAAACCACCACATCACCGGACTGACACACTATGTTGTACGTGGGTGCAAGGGCCTAATATCTATGCTTGTATGCCGACTAGGCCTCCATAAGCCCAGAATGTACACCCACGCATAATCTAACTGATAGACTCACCACGGAACTCACAAAACGACTACGAAACCCAACTCTAAATATCATATAATCTAGGGGTCAATTGTACGTAGGTGTAAGGCTCTAGTATCTAAGACTAAACCCCCAGTGAGCCCCTATAAGCCCAAAGGGTACACTCATGCATAATCATGGTGTGTATAGGTGCGTGGATCCACAAGTAATCAACCAATTCCTCGACCCACCCAGTAACCAGTGTCATACGAGGCCTCAAATCCTTAGAATATTAGATGAAGCGACGAACCCCCTTCTCGACCTGGCCTCCGATCGGGGCAGTCGGCCAGGGCTAGAAGGTTTGGTAATATACATAACGGTGGGACGTATCCCATGCGGTAGAAAGCCTCGAACCCAGGAATAATGAACTGGGCCTCAAACCAAGGAATAATCAACTGGTGCTCGGACCTCAGAATCAACATTCGCCACTCGACATCTTAGTCGTGGTCCTTGGACTCTAACCATCGAAGCTCGATTAGTGACGAGGAGTGTCATCTAGGCTCGAGATATCAAAATAGTCCCTCACTCCATCAATTTGTCCAAATTCAAAACTCCAAAGACATATCATGCCCAAAGTAAACAAAGGCGATGACACTCACAACATATATAAACCACATAATATGGCCCACACATTCGTATATCAGCATTCCTTAGATAACACTAGCGAACCCTAGCCTCAGATAAGGATAACAAAAGCACAAGGACTAACAGTTGTATACAGTACTATATGCCTCATAAACTAACGTACGCTCATGCCCACCTAAAGCCAAATACACCACGTTCCAGTCAATCACAAGTATTTTGAGTAAATATGGGTCTCAAACGTAAGAAAAATCAATCAGAGGGGCCTAGCCCCAAATATGTAATCGTTGGGATCTTAGACCCAAAATGTAACCAATAGGTATACCACAAGTATCCAGAACAACCAAGTCCAATAGAGCCATATCTATACCAAATCAGTACACAATACGACTGTAGCATACATAACTAGAACAAATCATCAAATTAGAACCATATCTATACCAGAGTCAATCCATAGTACGGTATATAATTAGCAACAAATTCACAGCCAGCACATCTCAGTGTCATTGGGCTACACATTCATACAGATAAGAGTTAAGCAAGAATAAACTAGAATACACACATATCTCAGGGCATTAGCCTATATCCAGCCTTTACTAGGCCTTTCATAGTTCAACAGTGCCAGAATTCAGCTACTATTGTGGCCACAGCTCGTACAATCCAGAGCAGCTACAAGTATCTCAAATTAACCATAGTTACCCTATTTACTAAGTACAACAATTATCTAGGAGGACAAGTGTTAACAAATCATGACAACAATGTTGAAATGCATAGGAGGCAGTATAACTAACAATCAAACTCACGACATATATACATATCTTACTCAGGACTTCTAATCAGAACAACTCCCAATATACATGTAGTTTAGCTTAGTCTAGAGGTAAGGAAAGCCTAGCCTACCTAAAAGGCGAATTCACGCGCTCCGGAGCAGTTCATGCAAGTTTTAACTCGTTTAATCACCTCCAAATGCTGTTCAACTATTAAAATATGAATCACAACATAAACACGGTTATTTTTACTGTAATATCTCAAGAAATGGATGTGGAGGAAATAGATCAATTGCGACTAAGACAGAGAATGTGGAGCCCACGCTCCCAATGCCAAACCAACACCCATAAAATGATCGTTGCGTCACCCCAACTCTATAGCCAAAAATTGAGCTTAAACAAGGCTCAGAATAATCATAAATAGCCCAACAACAAATGACATTTCTAATCCAAAAATAGCCTATTTATACAACAACTTTTTGGCCAAACTTCTTAAAAAATATAGTCAAATTTACCCAAATATATCACTATGTAGGTGAGGAAAAGTAGTACAATTTAGACCCAAAATTCACTTAATTACGATGAGAAATGGCTGACATATCACAACTCAAAATTTCTGAAAAAAGTCGCAACACAATAATAGCTAAAACATCATTTTTGTGCCAAGCAGAGCTCTATCAATTAATTCTGAAAATACCATGATCTGTGCCTCAGAAAAACTCACAGAATAGATCTATATTTTACCAAATTCTTACTTAAAACAGATAAGAAATAACATGTCAAATTTTAAAAATATCTTCAAAATACAACTACAAAAAAAGTACGTTTTACTTCAAACAACGCACCAAAATCAATTCCCTACACACCTACAATTTTCTCCTCAAAAAAGTACATAAGTTAGCCTTTTGAATCGCCCAAATCCGATAAAAATGAGAGAGAAATCATTGATAATAGACTTAATTTAGTTCTTCATGCATTCTAGAGAATTTCCAGATTTATATTTCCCTTTTTCCTCTTTTAACCGACTTGCCATGTGGCAGCTTATGGATGGGCCATATTAGCGCGCCGCCTTCTAGTTTTCAGCACCTGTATAATTTAATTTTGATGCTTCGGCCTCATTTGAAGTTGAAAAGACACAATTCATATATGAAATTTGATCAGATATGGCATTCTAGACTCAATGGTGTAGTTGAAATTCCCATCAAAGGTCGTTTTATCCCAATATGGGTCCCATTTTCCAATATTGAAGTCTACAGAAGGGCCAAAATATACCAGAAGCCTCGAAAAATGAACGAAAGGTCCTCCTATACTAAAGTCGATGTTCCAAATCTACTAGTCTGGTCAGAATTTTCATATGGGCCATGCTTCCCAAAGAAGTCGACTAGAGTCGTCCCTTGACCTGTTTCGGCGGCTAAATTTGCAAAACTTGATATAGTTGCATCAAACATGCTCCTATCCTAATTTGGCCATTCCGGAGATGAAGGAAATATTAAAATTCCATTATGAGGTTATTTACTAGTACTTTACCTAAAAATTTATTTTACGATTACAATCTCTCATTCAACTCGAAAAGTGGTATAACTGTCAAACAACTCAACCAACGATCGATCAATCAGTGCTGATAAGTCATAAACAATCCATGATCATTATGCAGATACTCAAATTGATAAAATATTCATAGGATCACCGAAAAGACCTGGAGGGTCATTATATTAACCCTAGGCAAAATAGCTCTTGCATTTTGACCGTTGGAGATTCAAGCAAGATCATGATCACTGAAGGAGAGCATTCAAGCAAGGTGTAGAGTTAGATTTCTTGATTGTTCAAGTTTGTTTGACAATCTTCTTAGAATCTTTGTTTAGTGACAAATATTGTAAGAAGTTGTTTTCTTTGAGTGAGTTGTAATTGAGAATGGGTTTGACTCTCAATAGTTGTTTGAAGAGAAAGTTGTAAGTTGACATTGCTCGTTTTGGAAGTTAGTGAAGTTGTTGAAATCCTTCTAGTATATGTAGTGGTTGTTTCTCCCTTGAGCAAGATTTTTCCACTATAAGTTCCTTGTGTGTGTTACTGCTTTAACTGTGGTGTTAGTTCTGCTTAGAGAACCTAGTCACTAGCGGAATAGGGGTAGAACTCTATTCAACTAGTATCGGAGCAGGTCTTTTCGAAGCAAGGCTAACAACCTCAAAAAGATAATGACAGCCCCACCCACAGCACAAGAAAGAGCTTCTCAATCTAGACCTCTACTGTTTAACATACACTACTATGGATGGTGGAAGACTAGAATGATGAATTTGAACAATGCCATTCCGAACAATGACAAGGCAAAAACGATCCTACTGTCTGGCATTGGTCTTGATAAATATTATAGGACATCATCTTGGCAGGATGCTAAACAAATCAAGGACACAACAAGTTGCCCATGAAGGAACTATTCAGCTAAAAAGGGCAATGAATGACAATCTTAATCGGCAATATGACCTATTCAGATTGCATGAAAGGGAAACTATACAGGCAATGGAAACCAGATCCTCTCCTATTGTCAATGAGATCTACTTTTGGGGCGAAGTTATTCCCACAGGGAAAGCCATTCGGAAGATGCTGAGTATAATACCAGAATCTTGGGAAAGCAAAGTAGATGTTATCATTAAAGCAAAGGATCTAGACACCATGACCATGGATCTGCGGATGGGAAATCTGGTTACTTATGAACTAAAGAAGAACCAGAAGAAGGAGCTGAACAATAAAATAAAGGACAAGTACTTGGTTCTAAAGGCTACTGAGAAAGAGCACTTCGAGGAAGAAAACATTGCACTGATCACTAAGAAGTTTCAATAGGTACTGTGTAGAGGAACTGGTGGACAAAGTAGCCCCACACAATGAATAGCTGAGAAAGACAAAAGGGAACAACTATGTCACAAGTGTAGAAGTCCTGATTACTTCATCAAATTTTGTCCCCTATAGGCACATGAGTACAAAAAGAACATGCTTGAAAAACCCAAGGAAATTAGGGCTGAGACATATGTCTGAAAGAATAGGAGAATGACAAATCAAGAAGCAAATCTTTTAGCGCAAAAAGCCCTAGCTGCACTAGCCAGTAACTCTGGTGAGGAATCTGATGGTGAGGCACATAAAAATCTCTCATGGTTGTGAAGGAACCAGAGAAGTATGACTTCCTTGCTCTGGCTGCTATGGAAGGATCTGAAGATGGAAGCAGCAAGAAGCAGGTCACTGATCCCATCTCTGACAACTGGAAGCCTAATGTAAATCAAGAAGATCTGGCCCTTATGGCAGGAACAGATTCTGATGACAAGGAAAGTGCACTGTTGGACACCAAGGTAAGTTTTGAACAAGTGAAAGCTAACTTACATATATATTCTAAGGAAAAAGTTGAGTCCTTGTCACAGGTTCTGATTGAGGCCTATCTGACAATTTGCAACTACATGGATCCTTTTCTAGAAGATTATGATCAGTTGAGAACAGAAAATGTGGAACTTGAAAATATTAATAAAAAACTTATGTTGAAGATTGAAAACCTCAATTCCTCTTGAAAACAGAAAAATGTGATTAGTCAGGCCCAATAGACCTGGAGGAAAATGTTAAAGAAATGGGAAATGAGATATACATTCTGTCTAACAAAAATGAAGCCCTTTTAAAAGAACTTGACCAGACGAAAGCTAAATTAGAGCATAACAAGAAGCAGACCAAGACCTCTAAAATGCTTGATGAGATGCAACAAGGTCAATCCACTACCAAGTATGGAATTGGGCTCAAGAACAAGGAACCCAAAGATCATGCAATCGACCATGGAGTCCTTTGCACCTTGTGTGGCAAGATAGGTCATCTGAGAAATAACTGCAACAAAAACTCAAAGGCCCTAAACAGTAGATTCTCCTACTTAACCATGACTCATAGATGAGTGGAACACATAGGAGAACATGCAGAAGATATCTAAGTAAGGCTAATAGAAACAAAATAAGTAGGAAATATCCACCTAGAACTAATAAATATTTGTCAAGAAGAAGATATCTACCTAGTTTTAACAAAGTTAACAATAAAGTTGATATCCTCCTAGAGTTTTCAGAATGGGGAAGGCTAAGAAGGAGCTCCTTGCCTGGGCAAAAAAGGATCTTATTCACCCCTTTTACAATCAAAAGGGACCCAAGTGGATCTGGGTTCCTAAATCTAACCCATGTTAAATTGTGCAGGGACCAGTAGAAGGAAAGCAGAAGCAATGGTACTTAAACAGTCGTGCTCCAGACACATGATAGAAGAAAAACACAACTTCCTTCTACTGAGTGACTTCCAAAATGGAAATTTTGGCTTTGGAAATGGTAAACAAGGTAAAATAAAGTTTATTGGCAAAGTGGGACCATCTGCATCCAAATGCATTGAAAATGTGTGCTATGTAGAGGGTCTAAAGCATAATTTTCTAAGTGTCTCATAAATGTATGACTAAGGAAATGATGTACTCTTCACCACCTTAGAATGCAAAGTGACAATCGTCGTCTCCAGGAGGCCTATTCTCAGGGGGAAAAGACATTAGAATGTGTACAAGGTTGATATTAATAGACCCAAACAACCTAAGATGAAGTGTTTAAGTGCCATGACTAATGCATCCTCATTATGGCATAAAAGACTGGGATATGCTAGGTTCTCAACAATCAATAAACTGATCTCAAAGGAGCTGGTTCTGAGATTACCTAAGGGGAAGGTTAGTGAAGATTAAGTTTGTAGAGCTTGTGCTCAAGGTAAACATGTGAGAAGCAATTTCTAACAAGTCAGGCTAATTAGCACTCACGGAACTTTGGAACTGGTTCACGTGGACCTTTGTGGCCCCAGGCGAGTCCAAAGCAGAGATGGAAACAAGTATGTTTTCGTACTTGTAGATGATTACTCAAGGTTCACATGGAGTTTCTTTCTAAAATCTAAGGATGAAACTTTTGATGTGTTTGTCGTATTTGCTAAAAAGGTTTAAAAGAATCTAAACTGCCATCTGATGAGCTTGGCAATAGATCATGGTACAGAATTTGAGAAGTCCAAGTTCCTCGCAATCTGTGTTGAGAATGGCGTGACTCACAACTACTTAGCCCCTAGAACTCCTCAGCAAAATGGAGTTGTGGTAAGAAAGAATAGAACTCTGGAAGATATGGCTAGAACTATGCTAATAGCTAGTGATCTTCCACAGAGCTTTTGGGCTGAAGCAGTGAACACCCTTCGCTATCTCATCAAGAGATGCATGATTAGACCTATCTCTAACAAAACTCCCTATGAGTTACTAAAAGGCAGAAAACCAAATCTAATTCATCTTCACTCTTTTGGTTATGTCTATTATGTACACAGTAATGGAAAGGACCCTCTTGGAAAGTTTGTGAAACGACTCCAAAAAGTGCTCGAAAATGTGCCTTGGAAGTGCCCGAAATCATGATTTCCATATATCTAAAAGTCCGTGTGTGGTATCAAAAATTCGACTTCATATTCTTGTTCAGGAGATCAAATTTAGAGGAAAAAGGGTCTAATCTCGATTTTAGAGAAATTGTAGTGAATTTAAAAATTTTAAGGTTCGACAAAAATAGTGTTAGTGTGCGTTTGTGGCACGACGCGCCTCTATATATTTTCTGTTAAGTTTTTTAAGTTCTGTCCAAGACTTTTAAGTCTTGGGACTAAGCCTTCCCACACGAGAAAATACCTATACTTAGCCATTTTAACCATCATATTATTCAAACCAGTCCCAAATACTTACTCAAATACTTAGTCTTACATTTCTCTCAAAATTCAAGAGCTAAAACCCTCTTCGGACCTAAGGATTTGCACTCATGCTTCAAGACTCCATCTCCAATCTTCATCAACTTCATCTCCAAAGCTAAGGTATATGGGTTTCTTTTATGGGTTCCTTCACCCATGATACCCAAGCTCTCTTTTCCTCAAAATTGCACGATTTAAAGTTGATTTACTCATGGATCTTATTTATTATGAAAATCACTGCACACTATGTTGGGGTTTATGAAAAGTGTGACTGTTTTGCTATGTTTTGAGTTATGAAACCAAGATCTATTGTAAGATTTGATGAAGGGTTTTGACATTTATTGCTTGAGGGTGTTACTAAGTATATTGAAGGTTTTACATTGAATTTTCAAGCATAATTTCACTCTTGAATTACATGTTTTTACACTAGCACTATGGACCCTCTAAGTGTTTGATAAAATGACCGATTATGGCTTATTGAGAAGTTGAGCACGCAATGTTTGTCTTATGAGTTGGATGACTATATGATGATGAAATAATGATAGAATGATGATGAAATGCATGTATGTATATGATGGTTATATGATGATGAAAATGAGAATAGAATGATGATGAAATGCTGATGGAATGATGATAAAATGATTGTGTGTATATAATGGTAAGATGATGAGAGTAACGTATGCATATGATATATGATGACTAAATGATGATGAGAGTAATGTATGTATATGATATTATCTTTATAGTGTTGGAATGTGACTATGCCGTCTACAAAACCCCCTCTACAAGTAGTAGACACCTGTTTTAGACTGAAAGTCCCCAAAAATTTGAGTTGTTGGGATTTACTACGAAACCCCTCTCTAGAGTCATAATGTGTTCTATGAGTCGTAAATCTATCTCATAAATTGAAGGATCTTAAAACTTGACTCATTGAAATTTAGTATGAAATCTTATCTTACGAGTCGTAATATGGTTTACTAATTGTATAACGTCTTCTAGTAAAAGGACGAACCTACAGTCTGAAATACTAGAATTCCATATGAAACCCAGTCTATGAGTCGTAAACCTCTCTACGACTTATAAACCTCTCTCGTAGATTGCTTCTGTAGTTTTCTTCAGTCATTTTCTCAACAATCCTTTGCACATACTCAACCAAATCGAATAGGAAAAAATTAACGGGTGTTACACCCAATTCACTAATTGGGTCTGGGAAATAGCAGTAATTTATATAGGTTTGGTATTAGGTTATCGGGTCCATCGATATTAAAATCCTAAAATCCAAACCGATAACCGATAATCCATTAATATTTTTGAATAAATCATTACTTGACCCAATAAGTCAATAATTCGATCCAGTAGTCCAATAAATTGAAAAAAATGGTTCAGTTTAATGGTTTGACCTGAATTTTGTACATACCTACATCGTGCTGGGACTTTTTTGAGTGCAACTTTGTAGTTCAGTGGTGTGTGGTAAGGTTTTAAGGAGTACTTGTATTCTTCATTGCTTTTTTTTGAGTTATTTTCTATTTGTTGAGTACTGTATTGTGTGGTGCTCACTCCTTACTACATTTTGTAGGTTGTGAACCCGATCCCATTTGATAAATCTTCCCAGTTACAGAATCAAGCTTTCAAATCCCTTGAGAGGTTGGTGTTTGTCTCTTTGCCAGACCTTTGAGGATTCTGTTTTATGTTATGTTCTATTTGAGGACTAGACATGAGACTTATACTATCATTATAGTAATCTTAGTCTTAGAGGCTTATACTTGTGACACTAGTTCTGGGATGATTGTAGCTTTTGATTTCCTATGCTTATCAATCTTAATAGACTATTTATCTTCCACTTTTATTATTATGTTTAGTTGCTTAACTTTTGGGCTGACTCTTCTTGGTAGGTTAGATAAGTACTATCACACCTAGATTTCGAGTCGTGATAAAAAAAATATTCAAATTATATCAATTTTAGAGAAAATTCATACCATTCAAACCATATATTGGACCAACTTATGACCCATCAAAATAACTCAAAACCCAACCCATTTAATCCTCTTAAACTACATTGATCATTCTATTTAATCAAACCACCCACACTCCTCCGCTTTTATTTAATCCTCACAGCTATCTTCTAATTAAATCCTAATCTATTTTCTTATTCTTGAGCCACTCAACTCTTTTCTTTCCTCTTTCATCCTACCAACCCTAATAACCTTCTTTATGTTTTAATTGATTCGCCTTTAAACCTGTATATTCTTTCCCTTTCTAACCCTTTTCATTCTTTCTTTTCTCTTATCTCCATTTTCTGTGAAGTGTGAATTAAAAACATGAAGATTTGATAGTATTGCTCATCAAAAATGGGTCTAAAAAAGAAAAGGAGGTAAAGATGATATCGCGAAACATGGATGAAACTATTTTAAATACTAATAAATGAGGTAACTCCATTTTTTCCTCTGAACATTCATTGATTGTTTTCATGTTTATGTGATTTTTATTATTATTATTATTATTATTATTATTATTATTATTATTATTATTATTATTATTATTATTATTATTATTAAAAAGAGAAACAAGGGAAGAGATTACAAAGTGAGGAATCAAACTATAACCAACAAAGTATAAATTCATATAGTTTTTTTAAATAAAAATTTAGTGTAGGTGATCAATCATTTATTTCATCAATAAAAGTCTGTGCGAAAAAGGTATGATTAGGCCCAAAACCAAAAAGCAAAATAAACAAAACCTACGTAATAATCTGATCCAATCCACCAAGACGGAAAAATCCTGTATAATTATACTCCTACATACTTAGGGTTTCTTAGTTGAGTCTTCATCAAAATTTCCACTGCAATACCGCTCAGATCCATGTCATCTCTCTGGAAGGTTCCTTGAACATGGCCTTCTACTACCTTATGTCATGGGTGCATATATGTGTCTGTTGTTTCTTACCACTCGCTAGTTGTTCTTTAGCTCGGAAAAGTATGTTTCTTTGCTTCTTCTCCTTTATTTCCCTTTGTCTTGTCTTTAATTTTCTGTTTTCTTGTATAGGTAACCTTGAGAGGATGTAATCGTGGAATATGTTTCAGCTAAGATACCTACCTTTCCTTGCTAGAGTTTGAAGACCAAGTAAGCATTTGTTCCTTACACTCTTTCTTCTTTTAGGCCTTCTCGATCTTTAGATAGTCAACCAACTTATTTATTAAAAAAAATTTTAATCCTGTACATTTAATCTCTTCCTATATTATTATTCCTCAGCTCTTTGTTTAATTTTAGCAGACTCTGTATTTAATCTTAATTTAAAATTTTGTGTAATCTCTATTTTTTCAATTCTCAACCCCTCAAAAAGCTCGTAATGCTAATTAAGTTTCTTTCTTTTTTTAGATTGTCTTGATTTCAAATTGATATGTGAAGAACCCATTTAGTTTAAGTAATTTGGGGGAATTTTCTTTGAATGGATTCACCCTCAGTTTTGATTAAGTGTAAAATGCTATTATAGTTGCAATCTTTCTCAGCTTGAGACTCGATTCTCAATCATGATCCAACTCCCAACCCTAGACACTGATTCAATCCCAAGTACAGATTCTGACTCCCTGATCCTAATCCTAAGTCCAAGACTTGATTTAATTTTTGACCTTTGACTATCTAATTGGCTCAAGATTTGACCACAACCTAACCTAATACGATCCTAGTTAAATTGATATCAAGGTCAGGTTCTGATTCATAGTCTGGTCTACTATCTTGGTTCAAGGTTAATTAAGTCTTGAGTCAACATCGGAGCCTGGTGTCAGTGGTTGAGTCTTAGGGCATGATCGGGCAGAGGATAAAGTTAAGAGGTGATGTCAAGGTCAAGGGTCTAGGTTAAAGGGTGGGATTGCGTGTTCGATGTCACAATATTTGCAGAATTATACCCAAATGCTTCTAAAGTAATATTTTCTTCTTACTAACCAAACATAAAAAGAAAATCACTTATTTTCTAGAAAAAAGTATTTTCGTTCCTACCAAACACACTATAATGTTCCTTCATATCTACACTAACAATAATTGTTAGGCCCCGTAAATTTATTAGTTTAAGTTAATTGTTTAATTGGAAATGTTGAGGTGAATATGGCGTAATTTA
>JAOTQR010077589.1:0-12034 GCA_025774065.1 Solanum ossicruentum | reverse complement strand
TTACAAGCTATTCATGTTATGATTAAAGTATGATTATTTCAAGTATTCCGTGGGATTAGACTTAGCACCGATGGATTAGATTTCGCGTGGACTATCTTCAAGGATCCATACTCCTTTCCTCAAACTATGTGCCACCATAGGATTATACTTTACCCTTACTATACTAGTGGGTCCATTTAGTGCACTTTATCATGAAATCCACATCAAAATAGGATAGGCTTCCCGTAAGGGGGGTTACTTCTCCGAAATGGGTATCGTTTACCTTGGCAAGTAGGCCACCTCTTTACCGATGAGGGGTAATCATCGGTATTCCAAGTTGTAGGTCTCTTGGTCTTACTTTTTTTGATTAGGGTCTCTTCCCACACATGTATTATGTTTTATGCAAGTTGAATGATTTTCAAGCATATTTTATTTCAAGCATTTATCATGCATGCCATATTGAGATTTCACTTATCAATTGCTTATTATTGTGCATTTTGACTATATTGGCTTATGTCATGTTGCATTGCATCCTACATACTTAGTACATTCAAACGTACTAATTCATACTCTATGCTTACATGATATTACTATGTAGGGACCGGAGCACCATTTGATCCTCCTCCACGTGGCTAGTACGATCCTTTGAAGCAAACTTTGATGAATCTTCAAGTCCGAGGACACTATCTTTATCTCTTGTGTTATTTTAAGACTTCTTTATGTTGAACATTTGCTACTACGAGGGTGAGCTTGAAAAGTGTTTTGGCCCTCGCTCCATTACATGTTAGAGGTGTTGATAACATGCAAAGTATAGATGACATCAACATGAGTGGCATGTACCCCTAAGACCATTCACAAGGAGTCAAGCAAAAGATCTTCAAGACCTACAAACAATGTTCACGAAAAAGGAAGTATTAGAGGAGCTTGAGAGTCACCGAAGAAAGGCTTATAATGTGTGGAAGGTCTATCAAGGTGAGAAGAAGGAAGAAAAGAGGCCATGTGTGCAAGTGACTACTACTTAAATTCAAGGATTTGAAAAGAAGGCAACCAAAGAAGGCCCTTACTCATTAAGGATAAAATTGTAAAGAAAATATCTTCTTTATTTACTTAGTATAAATAGCTTTATTTTATCATTTGGAAGACTTAGACTATGTTGAATATTGAATTCTCAAATTGTAGTATCTTCTTAGTTGAGTAATTAGTGAGTAATTAGGGTGAACTCTTAGAATTGTTAGTTGACTTATTTGCTTGATTAATTGAAGGTTGCCTATTTGTGGTTCTTAGTTTCCTTTAATTTTTCCTTCTACGGTTTAATTTAAGTTGTTGAAATCAATTGGGAGGTGAGAGTTTTAGTCCCTTTTACCCATAATTTCAATAGCTTGAATTTAATCCACATATCCTTCTATCTTTGTTCCCTTTTCTCTTTCTTTCTTGTTTGATCCACTCAAAAATTCAAAAATCCCAAAAAAAAGCCCAATATTTTTATTTGTTTTGTTGTTTTTGACACTAGATTCTTATTCACGAGTATTTTTTGAGCCTAAATATCAAATTTCATTCAATTTAGAGTTGTGGAAGTGAAGTTGCCATTGAAGGGTTTTGAGTATTCAAACTTTTCAAATTTTGAAAGTGGGTTCTTTGATTGAGAAGAAATTGAAGGTTGATGATCATTGGGGTTTGTTCTTTATATTAAGGGGAAGCTAATCCTAAATTTTTGAGCCAATTCCGAGTTGAATTGAAGGTGTTGTGATTTAGTGTGTGTTCTTGAAGAAAAAGAAGACCAAAAAGGTGCATTTGATCCTTTTTTTTTCAAGTCAAAGTTGGTCAAGGTGTTGATTGGCTCTTAGTGGAAACTAAAATAAAAATTCAAATTTTTTTTAAAAATAATTAAAAAGATTTAATTTCCACATCAGCACCAACTCAATGCCAAATTAACACCAACTCAGTGCCAACCTGACTCCAACAGTGAGTAAGCAATGTCAGCCCTTCTAAATGTGCCACGTGGAATGTGTACTGCAGTTTCAGTGACTTAAAATCTGCAGACTTTTCAGACCCCAAATTTTTTCTAAGTATGGGAGGTTTTTTGGGCATAAAAATTTTTCTAAGTGTAAAAACGAAGTGATTTTTTTTAAAAAAATTTTGTGCTTCGATTCCCCAACTATTTAGCAAGTAATTCATATCTTTAACTACTTGTTAACTAGTTTTAATCATCAAATCAAACCCCTTTCAAGTCATGAACACCTTAAGTCTTCAAAATTTTTTCTAAATGTCCGAACTCAATTCTTCTTCTTTGTCACTCATATTTCTTTCATTCCTCAACTATTTAACAACTAATTAACATCTTTAATTACTTGTTAACTAGTTTCTAAACATTAAATCATCTCTTTGATTCTTCAAATTAGGTAACAACAAGTACTTTCTTCTACTTTTGTTACATAGTTTTTTTGAGTCCGATATTTCTATTGCCTATTTCTTCTAGTTTTTCTTCTTTAATTCATGTTCCTAAGCTTTGTTTGAGTCGTGCTTCTTTCAAGAGTCATAAGAATCCACTCCACCACAAAGGATAGGTAACCTTGAATTGATCGAGTGGAGCTAGTTCATTATCAATTTTGAGACGACTCCATAGAAGGTGTGTTTTGAGAGTTACATACAAGTGATGTGAGGTTTTTGCTACTAATCTTGTTTATTTAGTGTTGTAGGTACCATGTCTAATACAAGTCCAATTGGAAAAGGTTCAGAAAACATCAACTCTTGCTTACATCTCCAAACAAATAGCAGAAATCAATGGAAGGATAGAAGCTATGGAGGAAAGGTTTGTATGGGTGGAGAATGAGAATCGAGGAAAAACAATTCAACCCGAAAATGAAGAGATAAGGAGGGCATCAATGCCACTACCATTACCTCAGGACAAGCCCATAATCTATATTTTCCTCCACAAAACTGAACCCGAAGCTACCAAAACCCCACTTTTCAAATGAACAACAATCCAAACCATCCAAGAAAAGCTACAACCACACCCAAACCCACAACCCTATCACCCTCGACAAGAGAATCTTCCTTTTGTGGCGAACCAAGTCCATTACAAACTCCATTCCGAAATGCATTACCTATACCAAATGCATTACAAATTCCCTACCAAGATTAACAATATCAAAAGTCTCTCTATGATGAAATGTATGGAGATCCCAACAATGATGAGTTTTGGTAGCATGGGGGTAAGGATACCTATAGAGTACAAAGAGAAGGAGCCCAACCTCGAGACTTGGGGTGTGGGAGGCCGAGATTATGGGTATAGAGGAGATAGAATGGGGAATAGAGGAGATAGGATGGGAAATATAGTAAATAGGTTTGGGGAGAGGAATGCTCAAGATAGGGGCTTAAACATCAAGGTTACACTTCAAAGGTTCAAAGGAAGTAGTGACCCCGATGAGTTCTTGGAGTCAAAAATTCAAAGTGAGAGGATATTTTTCACAAATAATATCTCAGAAACTTTGAAGGCCTGTATGCTCTCACAATTTGAAGGGTATGCATCCACTTGGTGGGAGTCTAAGAGCCATCAGATCTATAACTTACCTACTTGGCAAGAGTTGATTGTACTTATGGAGTTGAGATACTTGACTCCAATCTACTACCAAGAATTACTCAAGAAGGTATTTATGTTGAGGCAAGGTACCAATAGTGTTGAAGAGTATTATGATGAGTTTGAGAACTTGAGAATGAAGCTTAAAATGGAAGAGAACATGCAATGTACGGTGATCTAATTTATGGCCAACTTGAGGTATGATATCTTGGAACCATTGAAGCTTAAGCGCTATGAAACTCTTGAAGCGGCTTTCCATGATGCCTCAAAGGTAGAAGCGGATTTGAAAGAAGAAAAGTCATACCCCCAAAGGTTCTTTAACTTCTACAAGGGACAAAGGTCGAGATAATTGGAAGACAACATCTTCTACGGAGCAACCGAACGGTGGTGGTCAAGCTACTCGAGTCAAGCTTGATCACAAATCCAAGGCAACTAAGGAACCATAAGTAGGTAAGTATGCTAAACCTAACTTTCCTTGTCCCTCTACAATGCAGTGCTTTAGATGTCAAGGGAGGGGACATATTGCTAGTGAGTGTCCTAATAAGAGGATGATTGTTGCTCTTTGGGATGGGTATAAGACCGAAGATGATGAAGAGGATAATGAAAAAAATAAGAGTGAGAGAGATAGAGGTGAGGTAGATGGTTCGGAAAATGAAGAAGAAAGGTTGGATGAGAGGCTCAATTTTGCTTGTTTAATGGGGAAAGGAAAAGCTTTACTTGATAATGATGAAGACTTGAAGGTGAATTCCAATCTTTCATGTGTTGTGAGAAGAATTATGGGAGCCCTTGCCAAAGGAGAGTTTGACCAAAGGGAGAATCTATTTCATGCTAGGTGCAAAATTCAAGATAAAGTGTGTTCTTTAATCATTTGATAGTGGAAGTTGCACTAATATGGTGAGTAGTTCTTTGGTGGAACGTCTGGGAATTCCAACAACAAAGCACCCCACCCCTTACAAAAGCTACAATGTCTCGATGAGTGTGGAGAAATGAGGGTCCTCAAACAAGCAAGCATTTGGTTTAATATGGGTAAGTATAATGATGAATTGACTTGTGATGTTGTACCCATATTGGCATGTCATATTTTTTTGGGAAGACCAAGGCAATTTGATCGGGATATTGTGCACCAAGGAAGATCCAACAAATACACTTTTGTGATTGAAAATAGGAAGTATGTTCTTGCACCTCTCACTACATACCAAGTGAGTGAGGATTATCGGGCTTTGAAGGAGCTTCATGAGAAAATAAAGGTGGCAAATGCAAAGGGTGATAGTGGAAGTTCCATTGTTGTTCCAAAGGAAGGAGAGTTCTTTGGCTAAAAATAAGAAGAATATGTGCGTGGTGGCAAAGCCAAGCAAGTGTTTAAAGGGTGTGGATGACAGACGCTTTCTAGTAGTCCTTGCCAACACCCATCTTTTATTGCATGCTAACCAAAATACTAGCACTTTGCCTAGTATTGTTTCTTCTCTTTTGCAGGACTATGATAAACTATTTTTGGAGTATATGGCCGCGAGACTTTCTCCTTTGATGGGAATTGAGCACCAAATAGATTTTGTACTGGGTTCACAATTCCCAACTGTCCAGCCTGTAGGAGCAATTCAGATGAAACCAAGGAGCTACAAAGGCAAGTAGAAGAGCTTCTTGAAAAGGGGTTGATCAAAGAAAGCCTAAGTCCTTGTGCCATACCGGTGATTCTTGTTCCTAAGAAAGATGGCACTTGGGGAATATGTATTGATTATAGAGCCATAAATAAGATCATGGTTAAGTATCGACATCCAATTCCTAGGCTTGATGAACTATGCGGCTCTAGTGTATTCTCTAAGATTGACCTTCGAAGTAGGTATCATTAAATTCTTATGAAACTGGGTGATGAGTGGAAAACAACTTTCAAGACAAAGTTTGGGTTGTATGAATGGCTTGGATGCCATTTAGATTGATAAATTCTCCAAGAAATTTCATGAGGTTGATGAATTATGTTCTCGAACCTTTCATCAACAAGTTTGTTGTGGTGTATTATGATGACATCCTTATGTATAGCATGACAAATGAGGAACATGTGTCCCATTTGAAGCAAGTATTTCATGTCTTACTATACGAGCATCTCTTTGCTAATCTCAAGAGGTACTCATTTTGTGTTGAAAGGTTGTGTTTTTGGGTTTTGTGGTTAGTGCAAATGGGATAGAGGTTGATGAAGAGAAGGTAGAGTTCATCAAGTCTTGGCCAACTCAACCAATGCAACCGAGATAAGAAGTTTTCATGGGTTAGCAAGTTTTCATTGTCGATTTGTAAGGGGTTTTAGTTTGATTGCTTCTCCTTTGACCGAGTTGACCAAGAAAGATGTAACTTTTTCATAGGGGGAAGATCAAGAGAAGTCTTTTCAGTCCTTGAAATCGATGTTGAGTTCTTCACCATTAATTCAACTATCCAACTTTGATAAGACCTTTGAAATTGAATTTGATGCTTTGGGTATTGGAATAGGTGGTATATTGATGCAAGAGGGAAAACCATTAGCTTACTTTAGTGAAAAGCTAAAAGGAGCTACTTCCAAGTACTCAACTTATGACAACAAATTGTATGCACTTGTGCGGGTGTTGGCTCATTGGTAACACTACTTGTGGCACAAAGAGTTTGTAATAAGGACTGATCATGAGTCCTTGAAGCATCTTAAAGGGAAATCTAAGTTGAACAAGCAACACGCAAATTGGGTTGAATTCATTGAAACCTTTCCCTAAGTGATCAACTACAATCAAGGCAAGGAAAATGTGATAGCGGATGCTCTACCTAGAAGGTTTGTGTTGGTGACTACATTGGCTTCTAGAATGATGGGGTTTGAAAGCTTAAAAGAATTCTATTCTAGGGATCCTATCACAACCCAAACCTAGGTCCTAGGTGTGACATGACGATGAGAACCCGAAAGCCCCCAAACAAGCCTCTTAAATCATAATTGCACATTATAGGTTTAAATGGTAAATGACAAATAGATGACAATGAAATATGGGGAATGGAACTAAGGGACAACTTGTGATCATAAGCAGAAGCATAAGTTAAATAGTTTAAAACATACCACTTGTAGCAATGGTCCAGACACACCTCTAAACAATGACAATAAACAGAGCCAAGAATACAAGTCTGGGCCCCTCAATACTAATTAAAAATAAAAGTACATCAAATATCTGAATAACAAAGGAAAAGCTTGAAGATAAGGGTTCTGTTTCCGATGAATGGGAACTCACCAAAGCTAGAAGTCTTCACGAGCAATCTAGCCACGCGGAGGAGGATAAGGTAGATCTCCCGTCCCTACATGATTATAGAATGTAGGTAAAAATATGGTTAGTACTTTGGAATGTACTAAGTATGTGGGTATGCAATGCAACAAGTAAATATAATGTCAAAAAATACTTACCCAATATGAAAAACTCTAAGCTTAAACAATATATTCAATTCCAAAGTAAAGCGTAACGTAATGCCATGAAAGTGCATAGAGAAGCCAATAAGCAAATAAGTGTGGGAATAAGACCATAAGTGACAAAACTATAAGACCTATAATATGGAATACTGATATCATACTCTACACCGGCCAAAGAGTGAGTCAAATTGCAAGGGTTATAACTCCAGAAACAGAAATACTAGATGGATCCACTAGTCAGAAAGCCTAAAAGGCATAATCAAAATATACTATGGTGGCACATAGTTATGAGATTAGAAGCTTTATATAAGACCCCTTATGTTGAGTCCCACTCCCAACTCATTCGGTGCTAAGTCAAAACCCCATGGAAACGGACAATGCACAACTGAAATAATCAAAGCTTAATTTAGTTCAGAACGTCTTAACTTGTCAGAAGAATCATATTCAAACTTGTATTTAGAATATCTCCTTAACAAAGATTCAAAACAAAATGAAATGGCTCTTAATTCACTGAACATCATTTCATACTTGTATTCACTTATTTTTGTCCAAAATAATAAGTTCATGTTATGCAATGAAAGTCGAATATCCAAAGTTCATAACTCAACTTAAATCACGTTTAGGGATTGGTTAAATAACCTTAAATTTATGAATTTGATATTTAAACAAAGTTACAATAATCATAGGAACAATTTAGGATAAAAATCATAATAACTCATTTGTGTGTCTAAGACTTCAAAATATAGACTAGATTAAATAATGCAAATCTAAAATGCTTGAATTAAAACCTTGATAAATATACATGAATAATCATATGTATAAATAACCATAATTTAAGCAAATATCAATTAGTATACAATTATACATAAATCAAAGATTGAATGTTTTGTAATTCAATTTTTTTTTCCGAAGAGGACTTCTTGGTTGAAAGGAAACCAAGAATCAAATCCACATATGTTGCTTGATTAGCCTTGTGAAGATGAAGAGACTTGGTGGAGAACTTGAAGAATACTTAGCCTAAGTGGTGACAGAGTTTTGGGAGAGCAAATGTAGATTAGGAGATTTGGTTTCTTTGAATAGTGATGTAGAGACTAAGTAGAGGAGGGTATTTATGCTGATTTTGGGGGTTTATAAGGGTCATTTAATCACTAAAAAGTGGTAAAAAATGTGTGGGGAAAAGGACATGAAATCATATGGTGTAAAGGGGCTTTTTGATTCACTTTTTAAAAAGAAGAAAGATGCTAAACACAAGCCGTGCCCATGGTGCTATAGTATGGTATAGTATGGCCTCATGTCATGCTACGGCCATACCAAAGGCTGCCCATGTAAACCATGCAACAATAGCAAAAGAATTACTCCCAAACAAGTCAATTACGCAACCTTCACATATACCTTCATTTCGAATAATTCAGAACGCAAACCAAACTTCATCTTTATTCTTAACTTCACATAACATTGCCCCCAAAATATTATACCAAGCATAAACCAACCTTCCTTCCAAGACCACCTCACATAACTAAACCAAGTTAATTGTTAAGATAACCTTCATATCAAATTTTACTTAACTAAATAGGAATTCACTTGAACATTATTTTTCAAGCAAGTATAGGTTTTATCCCGACTTCAAAGATATTTTGATAATCTTACCCAAGGAAAGTGGGTTGATAGGTTTCAATTGGTTGATGGTTTTTTGTTCAAGGATGGATGAACTTGTATTCCTATGAGCTCATGGAGAGAGTGACTTGTCAAGGAGGCTCATAGTGATGGTTTGATGGGACACTTTGGGTTACCCAAAACACTTGACATTCTAAAGGGTCAATTCTTTTGGCCCAAGATGAAGCATGATATGGAGCGAATTTGTGGACAATATCTTGATTGTAAGCATGCCAAATCCACGACTCGGCCCCAAGGTAAGTATATCCCTCTCCCTACTCCTAGTGGCCCATGGATGGATATCTCTATGAATTTTATGTTGGGTCTTCCTAGGACTAAAAGAGGACATGATAGTATATTTGGTATAGTGGATAGATTTTTGAAAATGACTCATTTTATTTCATGCTATAAATGTGATGATGCATCCCATGTAGCATCTTTATTTGTCATCAATGTTCTTAAATTGAATAGAGTCCCTCAAACCATTGTTAGTGATAGGGATTCCAAATTTCTTAGTCACTTTTGGAAGAGTCTATGGGGTACACTAGGTACCAAACTTATGTTCTCTACTTCTTGCCACCCTCAAACGGATGGGCAAACTGAAGTAGTCTATAGGACTCTTGGAAGCATGGTTCAATGCATGATTAGAGGAACCCCAACTACTTGGGAAGACTGTTTACCTTTGATTATATTTGCATATAATCGGTCTTTCCACTCCTCTATTGGAATGTCACCATTTGAGGCGTGTTATGGCTTTAATTCCACTACACATGACTCCATTATCTAGTAATGTTGTTTTGAGCCTAGATGCCAAGCAAAGGGCAAAAAAGATGATAAGCATTCATGCCGAGGTCAAAGATCCCATTGAAAAGAACAAAAGGTGGCTATTCAAAAGAATATTGGGAGAAAAGAAGTGATTTCAACCCAAATGATTAGGTGAGGGTACATTTTTGAAAAGAGAGATTTCCACATGTTTGAAAAGGAAAGCTAAGCCCAAGAGGAGATGGAGCTTTCAAAGTACTCAAGAGAATCAATGACAATGCCTACATGATTGACTTGCCAAGTGAGTATAATGTTCATAATGTTGTCAATGTTAGTGATTTATCTCCTTGTGTTGTAGGTGAATCTTTGGATACGAGGATGAATCCTTTTAAAGAATGGGAGGATGATAACATGCAAAGAATGCATGACACCAACATGAGTGGCATATACCTCAAGATCATTCATAAGTAGTCAAGAAAAAGCTCTCCAAGAACTACAAGCAATGTTCACGAAAAAGGAAGCATTAGAGGAGCTTGAGGGTAACTAGAAAAAGGCTTACAATGTGTGGAAGGTCTATCAAGGTGAGAACAAGGAAGAAAAGAGGCCATGTGTACAAATGGCTACTACTTGAATTCAAGGATTTGAGAAGAAGGCAACCAAACAAAGCCCTTACTCATTAAGGGTAAAATTATAAAGAAAATATCTTCTTTAATTTACTTAGTATAAATAGCATTATTTTATCATATGGAAGACTTAGACTATGTTGAATATTGAATTCTCAAAATGTAGTATCTTCTTTGTTGAGTAATTAGTGAGTAATTAGGGTGAACTCTTATAATTGTTAGTTGACTTGTTAGCTTGGTTAATTGAAGGTTGCCCATTTGTAGTTCTTAGTTTCGTGCAATTTTTCCTTCTAGGGTTTGATTTGAGTTGTTGAAATCAATTGGAAGGTGAGAGTTTTAGTCCCTTATTGCCATAATTTCAATAGCTTGAATTTAATCCACATTGCCTTCTAACTTTGTTCCCTTTTTCCCTTTCTTTCTTGCTTGATCTTTGTTAGGCCTCGTAAGTTAGAACCCGTAAGTCCTTAATTGGTTCAATTTGGTAAAGTTAGGGACCAAATGTAAAATTCCTTCTAAGTGTAGTCCTTAAGATTTAATTGTTAGTGGGGTAATATGTGTGACTATTTTTGATTGGTCCAAGTGGGAGGTTGGTGCCTATATATGTGTATTTATCTCTTGTACAAGAAAAGATTTCCACACTTAGAGGAAAAAAAAAAGAAGCAACCAGAAAACTGAAGCAACCACTCGGGTTGCTACAGTAGCAGAAAAAAATTCATTTTTTTCGATTTTCCATTATTTGACGCTTCAAGCTTGGTATATTGGATCCCCTAAGTGGCGTGGAGGCGTTAGTCAGTCAAGGAAATACTTGGTTTGACGGCTACGAAGACTTAGGTCTAGTAAGGGAATGAAAGGTATGTTAATTTCTAGCTTCATTTATGTAAATTAAAGCTTGTGGGTGTGTTAAGGGTGTGTTAAATTGAAGGTAAAACATGAAAATAGGGTTGGTTGTTAGTTGAATGGTGAATTTCGAATTTGGGGTTTGAATTGAGGACAAGTTTGCATATGAAGATATATTGATTTATAGTCTTGTGTTTATGTTTATTTGACATGAAAATAGTTTTTGTGGGGTGAAAGAAGTGTTGGGAAACTATGTGAATGTATACATGAGGGTTAGCTTGAATCGGAACCCCGTTGGAAGTGTAATGCTATGTTTTAACGTTGGGGTTTGCGTTGGGCGTTGGAGTGATGTATTATAGTCCTTAGAGTATATAGGAAGGCTTGAATATGGTAGATGTATATTTATATGTATGCTGCCCTGCTTTACTAAGCATGCCATAATAGTGTTTTGTGATGTTTTTAATATTGTGATGGCATTGGAAAGGGTTTATTGATGTTGTAGGTTGTTGTTGTTGTTGTTGATTGATTATTTGAGCCGAGTTGAATTCTAGGGGTGACATATTATAAGGGGAGATGCTTCCGAAATTTTTATAAAATTCGGAAAAAAAAGTTAGGATTTAAGGCCCGATATGGTTGTTAATCGTTGGCGTTATTGTAATTTTTGTAGACGTTGGAGATCTGGAAGCATAATTGAATTGGCCTTGCGTTGGAGAAAGAAATTGAGGTATGTAAAGTTTCCTATCTCTTGGCATGAATTAGTTAAGCTTAGTCACTGTCATACGTTTGAAAAATTCCTTTTCCTTCACAATATGGGTCCAAATATATCCTATGTTCCCTCCTTGGTATCTTTTATAAAAATGTATTTATGTTTTGACTCTTGGGCATGTAGAGGCCACAAGTTGTAAAAGTGTGAAATTGTTTAAGATGTTGAAAGAATATATTTTATTGGAGGGTGCAAATACCCGTAACTTTCAACGAAAAGTCTAAACGAGATCTATGTTCGTTCTTTGCCACTTCTATACTAAGTTAACTTCATCCTTAATTTTCAAGCCTTTAGAATCCATGAATGGTGTTCGTTTGACCGGAAGTTAAAGAGTTTGGAAAACTATAAGTTCCTGTGAACTCACCTTTATGTGTAAATTTGAGAAGCTTTGACAAAACTCATAAAAGAATAACTTCTTGATTTCAAAAATGAATATT
>JAOTQR010077588.1:0-12038 GCA_025774065.1 Solanum ossicruentum | reverse complement strand
TATTAAGTTGACTTATTGTCCGTAATTGAACTTTCATTTTTATTATAATTCCGCATTTTTAATGTTATAGTTGGGTTATAGGTTGACTTGTCTTGGTGGGATAAGACGAGTGCCATCACGCCTGAATTTCGGGTCGTGACTGCTTACAATTATAGTTGGACAAAAAAGATCCATGTGAAGGAGTTGAAGAGGTTTTGTAGTGTAGACAATATCTTTAGATTGGAAAGAATTCCTTGTTTGCTTACCCATTTTAAAAGCATCACAGATGTGATCCTTTGTATAGTCTAGCTTAGGGAGTCCAATCACCAGTTCCAGTTTTGCAAGCTTTTCAATTACCCTCATGCTAACATGGATAAGTTTCTTATTCCATATCCAAGGATCTTCATAAATGGAGGCCAAACAAATATGGTCTGTTGATCCTTTAACAGTGTCCAAAATGTAAATATTTTTGTCCCTCCTTCCTAAGAGAATGGCCTTTCCTGAAACATCCTCAATGATGCATCTAGTTTTCTAAATTCTTACTTCAAGGTCAGCATCACATAGTTGACTAATGCTTAGAAGATTGTATCTTAAACCTTTCACAAGATACACATTAGTAATTTCACAGGTTGTATTAAAAAAATAGTTTCAATTCCAACGACAGTTCTAATTGAATTGTCACCAAATCGAATTTTCCACCCTTAAATTTAGCAACAGAACTGAACAGATATTTGTTTCCTATCATATGATTTGAACATCTATTGTCAAGATACTATTTGCAATTTGATTTCATGTGGAGTTCTTGCAAAACAAGATTACCTATTTTTAGGTACCCAATGAGTTTAGGGTCCTTTTTGGTTAGGGTTGTTTTTGACTCTCCAAATCAGGTTGGTGGGTTTGGAGAAATGATAATTTTTACCTTGAATAAGAATGACTAGATTACCATAACAATAATAAGATCTTTTACCAGTTTCATCAGATTTGGGTAGACTCTAGTATTCACTTTGAAAATAAGTAGACTGGTTAGAGCCAATTGACTTAATTCCTTATCAGGACTAGAACACTTTTACGCATTTTTTAAAATGTTTTTTGATTCAAAAGTTTCTTCATCAAAGAGATCTCTTTCAATAGAACAAACCTTAGGTTGAATTTCCAAAGCTTTTTTTTTCATCCTGAATGGTCCTAAGATTTTCCAAAGATCTTTTCAAGTCTGTTATGGCCTAGTCTAGTAAAGCTCTGAAATTATTGTAATTTATACAAAAGTTTGGTTTTACCTAACTGGATTCTCCAATGGCCATGAAGCACATATTTCAAGTATCATCTTGATCATATTTAGAAGTTTTATCATCACTCCAGCTACGAAGAGATTTGTTTCTTCCATATAAGGATGCCTTTTCTTAGTTTCAGGACATTCACTCGCAATGTGTCCAAGCTTGCCGCAATCATAGCACTTGCCATCATTTTGATTATAGTTAGTAATTTTTATATTTTTAGAGTTATTTGGCTTACCTCTTCTTTGACTTCTGTTGCACCGAAATGTCTCTATGACAGATCTTGTGATTACTGTAATTAAATCCTTATTGAATTCATCTTTATCATCCTGATTATCATCAGTTGCTTTGAAAGCAACCAATGTCTTCTTCTCATTTTCTTTGCCCTTTTTGTTCAGATGTGCATTGCCAAAGGCAATGAGATCTCCTTGAACCTCATCATATGTTAGGTTCTTTATATCCATGCTTTCAAGTGCAACAATTTTGGTATGCCATTGAGGAGGTAAACTTCTTAGAACTCTCCTTATGTGCTCTATGGGAGCATATTCATTTCCAGAAGCTTTGAGTTCTCCAAGGATTTTGCTCAGTCGTGCAAACATGCTCTCAATAGATTCTCCTTATTTTGTTTGGAAGAGTTCATATTCATAGACAAGGAGAATGACGATAGTTTCTTTTACTTTCTTAGTTCCTTCGTAGGTTACTTCCAATTTGTCCCATATTTCTTTAGCAGTTATGCACTCGATATCTTTTAATATTCTTCACCACTAATTGCATTGTACAGAATATTCTTAGTCTTTGAATTTATTTGAATGATTTCCATCTATTCATCAGTATAATTTTCTAGGCTAGGAATGATAGTGGTCTGACTTCCTTCAGTAGTTGATGAAGTTCCATTTGCAGGTTTAGCAGCAGGGATGGGAATATCACCAAGCTTGATGACCCTCTAAACCTTGACATCGTAAGATTTGATGAAAGTCTCTATCCTAATTTTCTTGTGTGAGAAATGCTTTCTATTGAAGTAGAGAGGTCTTTTGAGAAGTTTCCTCTTGAAACAATGCACCAATGGTTTGATTTTGATTTTTCATGATTTTTTCTCAACTGTGGTTAGATAAATAAATTAGTGAGACCAGAATTTGATACCAATTGAAAGTACAATAGGGGGAATTGAATTTTCTTCTTTTTTCTTAACTTAAAACTGTATTCAGATAGTCAACTAGTATACGAGATAGTCGACTAATTTAAAGCAGAAATATAAGTACACAAAAAGGTAAAGTGCATAAAAAAAAAATTCAACACCGAATATTTTTATACTGGTTCGGATTCAATATGAATCCTAGGTCCAGTCCCCATGGGTTACAAGGGATATCTCTTTATGTCTTTAATAGAGTTTGAGGTTACAAGAGTGGAAACTAAGCTAAAAATATTTTCTCTCTCTCTCTCTCTCTCTCTCTCTCTCTCTCTCTCTCTCTCTCTCTCTTTTTGTGTTTCTTTTTCTATTGATATAGACCTCTCTTTTCTATGTTTCATCTTTTCTCTCTCTTTTGCTTTCACGGTAAAATAAAGACTAAATATTACAATGATTTTCTAAAGATGAAGTGTATTGAAGAAGGCTTGAATTGCAATAGGCTTGTATACCGCTGAGATATCTGGATGCCTCCTTATATAGAAGAGATGGCATCCCATGGGTATTGATCCTTGGATTGAGGCAATGATAATTCCTCATTCCAAGAATAAGACTAAGGCTTTTAAGGGAAGGCAATCTGTCAATAATCTTGATTTTCTCCAATGTCCAAATTTGATAGTCATGCTGTTGATTCTTCATGCTTGCTGGATCTTCTCAATGTGCAGAAATTACTTGATTATTTCTTGATTGTATTTTTGTTGTGGTCTTGATTGATTTGGTCGATCTTTGATTGATTTAGAATCTTATGCAGATCCTATCTTGGACCCTTATCTTCTGTGATTGATTTCTTTGCTTGATTTCCTCCTGATTTCTTCTCTTCTGATTTGGTTTTCATAAAGAGCTCTTTTGACTAGTTTCCTTCTTTAACTGATTCTTTTTACTTGATTTGCTTTCCTTTTAGACTGGATTGCTTCCTTTTATGGTTTTCCTGAAATTTTTCATCATTCAAAATAGATTAGCATTAAAACTAACACATATTTTTGTCTACATAATCTAACCATGTAGGGATCGGAGATTACCTTACCCACTATATGATAGCTAGATTGGGTCTTGAGATACTTATTGTGGTGAGTCCTATCTTCCAAGGACAACCCACCATTCCTGTACCTATAAAGTTTTTTTTATGTTATTTACTTTGAGGGTGAGCCCAAAACATGTCTTGGCCCTCATCCTATCTTATGATTAGAGGCATTGTTGGACATCTTTTAGACTCTTTTATGATTATATGCTAAGTGCTGCATTCAGGGATTATGATTATGGATATGGATATATATTAGATATCGTTATATAAATTGCTTATGAGTATTATGATATGGATTATGATGTGGAAATGTGGAAGATTTTAAGTCTCGAATTGCCCCTATAGAGTGAGTCATACTTACTCATCCCTTAGACTTTATCTGCTAAGTGTTATGTGGATCCATGTTAATCCCTTACCCTGTCATATCCCCATAACATGAGTCCTACTTTCCTGTCCCTTAGAACTATGCATTTACTATTTATTTGCACTTCCGAATAGATGATATAAATATGGATACTTTAAAGCTTGTTTGGGGACTCTAGTGTTCCCATTCGCCATGTCACTTCTAGACCCTAGGTTCGGGTCATGACACTATGATAGATTGAGTGACGCCATTCTTAAGGACAAGTCATCATTTGGGCTACATTGAATATTGAAGCTCTTGTTTGATTGATTATAGTGCATAATTTAGCTTATCTTGATTGTTTAGGGGATGTGGGGTGCGTGTTATTGCTGAGAGTTTGAAAGTGGTCAATTTGACCATCGATAATTACTCTACGATGCGCAAATCACCCCTACTCATCGTCCTTGTAACACTACCCCTTTGCATTTGATCTCTGTGATATTAGGCAATGGAGAATGCGATCGCCGAAGAAATTCAATCATTCGCCGATCCTTTTGTAGCATCGCCCAATTTGTCAATGTCTTTCCCCTGTTGGTTTTTGTCATTTTTGGCAAAAGCAATTTGGACTTCCCTTCTAACTCGGCAATCCACCGAGTCTGATAAGCGGTCTAACTCACCTTGAATGCTCAATGTTATGGTTGAAATAGTTACCTGTTGTCTATCTAGACAATTTGCAAGTCTTGTTTTACAGGTTTGTTCCAATCGAAGCCTCCAACATGGAAGGGTGTGATGTAATTTGGGAAGAAAATAGGCATACTATGCCCACAAACCCTCAGGCCTTTAGGGTCCCTAGAATATAGGAAAAACAAATCCGCCATCAAAGGATCAACAAGAAACATAACCTCTAATGCTAATTTGAAGGTACTGTTTTAAAAAATATGTGTAAAGCCATAGAGGACCATCCCACAGTAGCAGATGAGAAGGTTAGAGAGAAGTCTTTGGCTAACCAATTTGAAGTCAGGAGGACAAAGAACAAAGCTAGGAGGGAAAGAAAGTTCACTAGGATACAAGCCTACATCCCTGCAAGAATACTAGCACATCCGTGGAAACCCGACATAAATGAGCTTTCTTGAGTCCTAACACTAGTGCACCACTACACACATCAGGGGGATTCTTTAATTCTTTACCCTTGTTTTAATATTGAGCTTTGTTTATTTACATTGAGGATAATGTTGCTTTTGTAGAGGGGTGAGTTGGTGTTTTACTTTTGATTCTTGTTGTTGTGTTGCCTTTAGAGTTGGGAGTTGGTAGTTCTGATGGTTGAGGTGTAATAAATTATAAATAAAAATTTTAATTTGGGTTGTAATAGAGTAGAGGTTAAATGAATGAATGATTGAAAATATTTGGTAAACCCCATGCATAGATGACAAGCATGTGAATATAATATTATGTCTCTAGTCCTTAGCAATCCGAGCATTGATGATCCATATCTTTGATTCAAATAGTGCCACGGACGAGGAGCATGTACTTACTAATTAGTCCATTATTGATAAATCAATCCCCGAATAGATTTAAGGAATCTTGAGTTGACTATGTGAGCAATTGAGCTTGGATATGCGATGATCAAAAAATTACAAATATGTTGTCATTGTTTGAATGCAAAGCCATTTTGTCAATATAAGCTTAGTTGTCTTGTTGAAATGCTTGTATTGCATCATTTAGAACTTTCTCAATTTATCTTGAGAAGTGACTTGGTTAATTCTGGATTAGGAGAGGACCTTAGGCCTTCTTTGGTTCCATTAGTCCAATTTGACCATAGTGACATCCATTGGCAGTGAATTGAATCCTCAGTAAACCCCTTTTGAGCCTTGATTCCCTTTTTTGCAACCTTGTGACCTTGACTCATGTTCGCGAAAGAAAATTCCTTTTTGTTCCTTACCAATCCCTCCTTGAACTTGAAAGTAAAGCAGTGAATAAAGGCTAAGTTGGGGGTGGTTAGTAGGAAGAAGTGCCTCCCATAAAAGAAGTGAGAAACAAAAAGTGTTAAAATTAAGAACCCTCCAAAAAAATATAGAGAGAAACAATCTTGTTGTGAAAGAAAAGACAAAAAGAGACACTTAGGATGATGAATCAAAAGAAGATGAATGAAAGGGAACCAAAAGAACATTTGTTCTTGAAAAGAACATATAGAGTTTAAGGAGGGATGAGCCACAATTGACCATATGTTATCCTACCCAACCATTACCCCACATTATAGTCCTAGCAAAGTCCTTTGGGATCCTAGTCTAGAAGAAAGTCAAGTGAATTCTGATTGAGAATAAGGGCAACCTTATGGGTTGAAGCTTACATGTTATTTCTCATTTGGGAAAGTGAAAGTTTAAGAGATCTTTTACAAAGCATTGGCATAATCTTAAGTGTTCAGGATCTTCTTTGATGTGAGGGAAAATGGTGATGTTTTTGGATAATGTAGCAGCTACATGAGAAATTGTAAGGATAGCCATGTTTTGATTACTCCTTAGTCATTTTTTGAGGCTTCAAGGTCACAAAAATGGTTTTTGGAAGTTTGAAAAAGAATGAAAAAGGTGAAAATGTATGTGTTGCTCCCTGTGGCCCTATTTGCAAGCTCTGACGTAGATCGATTGATGTTTGAATTGCTTGAGAGCAAGCAAAGGCTTAAGCTAGGGGTGTTGATGAGTCCATATTTTGGACTCATTTTGGAGTTAAATTGCAAAGAAACATTACCCTTTAGTAAGCTAATAATTTCAATTGCTAACAAATATGTATGTGTTATGACAGAAAATGCAGTTAAAAGTGTGCAAAAGGGTAAGACTTGGTGGAATCTTGAAAAGTGAGCAAAAGTACTGAAAGGTGGTGAAAAGCGGTGTCGCTGACATCCTCGGTGATCCGCCGAATGCTCATGGAGATTATAACTGTGCAGCAACCAAGGCTCCAAGTAGAATCAAGAGTGCGGTCAGGATTAATGGCAAAGCATACTCCGCGATTCGTCGAAGTACACAAGTGATCGCTTAAAATTGCAGCACCCAAAGCCCCAAAACACTAACAGAAAGGTGATATGAAACATATTTTGGCACATCTCTGAATTGGAAAAGTAAAGAAAAGAGTCATCGCCTAATGTTATAGTAGAAGAAGTCTCACAAAAGATGCATAGGAAAGCGGTCAAATGCACATTCGACGCATCATCAGAGTGCTCGGTGATGGTAAACCGTGACCGTCGAATGGCATTTCACAACACAAACTTTCACACATTTGCACAAAGTATATAAGAAATTTTATAAAGCACATTGTACATCATCTGTTTATTCCATATCAGAATAATTACACAATAGTAGTAAATAGAACTTTTCTCTTAGAGTACAAGGGAGGCTAGGATTGTGAAGCTTTTGGGCACCAAGTTGGAGGAGATCAGCTAGTGATAAATCATTGATTTTTACTCAATCTTGTTATCCCTAACTTCTACTACTATTTATGGTAATCAATTTGTAATTTCTCACATGTGTGGCTAAAACCTCCATGTTAGGGGTGTGCTTTTGATATGGGTCTTTAATTTATTTAATGGGTTTGTGATATCTTAACTTATCTGTAGTTAATTTAGGTGAATTTACATCCCTTCCTATATTTAATTTATGAATTTTAAGGTTGCAAACTTGGGGTTTTATTTTAGATCTCTAATTGCTACCTTTGTTAGGACTATTAGAGTATGAAATGGATATAATGGCCAGAAATATTGTGGGGTTTCAGCTGATATCCATATTCATGGATTCAATGGCCAAGGTAGCAGGTGTTTTGCTCAACTTCTTAGGCCAAGCGTGTCCTCAGTGGTCTGCTTGTGATATCTTAACCGGTTCATACGAAACACCCAGTTATCATTGGTGATTTGGTTACAAATAACCTATCCTATTCGCTTAACATTAGTTCAATTAGTCAAGTATCTAAACCCATTTGTTAGATTACTATCCATATTTGGACATCCCCAACATCTTCCCTTGATAGTTGTTTAATTCGATAATTAGAACTTGTTAGCTGAACTCTGTTTTAATTATTGCAACCCCAAGATCCTACAATTCTTGGTCCAATGAGTCCCTTCCAACTTGAACAATAATTCCTTATGGGATTGACCCTAACCTCTAAAGTTGAGTTATTAAGCTGATGATGATCGTCTCTTCTACTTGTTAGTAGTTCGATTCAGCGACATCATTGAGGTCATGCAGTAAGGGAAAATAGAAATAGATTGAGTATCATGGAGGTGGTGTATGCCAAAATCTATCTTCCTTTTGGGAGGGACACTGGGAAGCTCATCGGGAAAAATATCAAGAAACTCATTAACCACCGAAATCGACTCAATAGGAGGGACCTTAGATAGAATATCCCTAACTCTTACAAGATGGTATATGCAACCCTTAGAAATTAACTCCCGAGCCTTATTACAAAAGATGAACCTATCCTTAACCACTGAATCATGACTTACCCACTTAAGGACGAGTTCATTAGGGAATTAGAACTTAACCTAGTGAGTTCTACAATATATAGAAGCATGATATGCATGTAACTAATCCATTCCAAGAATGATTTCAAAATCTACCATGTCAAGCTCAACAAAATTACAAGGCAAGACTTTATGCAATATAGACATAGGACAACCCCTATATCTACAATGTCGAGGTCCTTTGGACTTGTTCTTGAATCTGATAGTCTTGATCTTGAAGCGTTCTTGAATTTGTTGCTTGTAGAGAAATCTGCGGCATTTGATCTACGAGTTATCTCTGGCTTCTTGTTAGAATTCTAGTATGATTTCTGAATTATGAGGACCCTATATATAATTGTAAAATAGAAGAGTTATGATAAAATCAAGCCTTCTTTTGGCCTATCAAATTTAAGTGACATGGTGCAGAAAAAGTGATAAGAGTAAGATTCCTTCTAAGTGACAAGACAATATTTAATTGATAGAAACACATCACTTGTACACATGCGAATTTTTGTTGGTCTTTGATTGGAATGGGAATGTCATGTCATTTTGAAGCATGGTGTGATCCTATTAGCTTCTTTGTTTGACTTTGCATGCTATGTCATTCAATGTGTGGCATTAAGTGGGCCTCTAGAATAAGATAATATTGGGCCTAGTGAAGTAGGTAAGTTTATAGCTCATATAAATGAATTGGGCTCTTAATTTAATTCATATATAATTGAATTAAATAGTTAATTCAATTATATTAATTCACAATATTTATTTGAACTAATATATTTTAAATTTAAATATAATTCAAAATATTTTATAAAATCTATATGTAATAAATGTTATACTATTACAAACACAATGTAATAATGATTATGGTATTTGGATTTAGAAAATGCATAAAGAGTTTAAGAGCTTATGAGAGTAAAAATATTTTCAATTATATTGAAAAGACATTGAATAAAAATTATTATGAGTTGTGATGTTTAATCTTATTAGAAGAAGAATTCTAGTGTACTTGGCATCTAGATTTCGTCTTTTCTTTTAAATTTGTGTGTTATTGTGTTTGCGAGAGAGAGCAAACCTAATGTCACAAAAGGGTAAATTAGGAAGATTAATAAGTGGTGTTACAAAAATATTGAAATAAAAAAAGTAAGTGTAATATCTCAAATCATAAGGGAGACCAATGTACCCTTTTAATTATTCTTCTTGACGATACATAACAGTTACACTTTTAAACAGATAATAAGTGCAATCATTAACTTGCAAAATATAGTGAAAATAACAAAGTAAATTTTACCAATAATGTATAACTCCCAAAAAAGAAGATACCGCATGTACTCTTCATTTATAGATGTAGATATGCTAAATCTGACACGAACTTGTATTGAACTCAGTTTGGGCCAAAAATATTATTATTCCTATAATTTAATAGCAGTGCAAAAATAGAATATAAACTCAAAATATGAAAAACTATCTGAGTCCACCTAATGTGACAAGACTTGCCATTATACATAATGCTCCCATCTCTCTCTATTGTTACTTAACTATCACAATATACACATATAGGAGTCATTGGTTTAAGCCAAAATGGAATATCATTTAAGAAATTTCGAACCCATTCAGTTTCTTCATTAGTCTTATCTCAGGCTATGAACTTAGCCTCCATTGTAGATCGATCCATACATTTTTATTTGGATGATTTCTATGATATTTCTCCTCCACCAATAGTAAAAACGTATCCACTTATGGACTTAGTTTCAGCTAACTCAGTAATCTAGTTTACATCGCTATATCCTTCAACAACTATTGGATAGTTGTCCTATTACAAAACAAAGTTTTGAGTGTATTCTAAATATCCCAAAATCCATGTTATTGCCATCCAATGATTTTGATTGGGATTACTTATCTATCAACTCAATTTACTTAGAGCAAAAGCTATGACCGATCACATGCAGTTCATGATATACATCAAACTTCTCAACACTCTGCCATAATCCAATTGAGACTAACTTCCCCCTTTATTCTTAGAAAGATCAAGGTTCAAATCAATTAGTATGTTTACACTTTTATAGTTTAAGTAATTAAATTTTTCTAGTACTATTCAGATATAATGAGATTGAGACAACAATAGACCTTGAGAGTTTTGTCAATCTTAATTCCTAATATCAAGTCGGCAAGTCCTAGGTCTTTCATATAAAACTTACTAGCAAATATATGTTTAGTAGCATTTATGTTAGCAATGTTGTTACTTATTATTAACATATCATCCACACATAAGCAAACAATCACAATTTTATTTGGAGTGTTCTTAATGTATATACATTTGTCACACTCATTAATTTTGAAACTATTTGACAATATTGTATGGTTAAATTTAGCATGCCATTGTTTGGGTGCTTGTTTTAGTTCCTGCAATGACTTAACAAGTCTGAACACCTTCTTCTCATTTTCAAAAACTATGAACTCTTCTGGTTGTTCCATATAAATTTCTTCCTCCAAATCTGTATTTAAGAAGGCTATTTTGAAATTCATTTGATGAATTTCTAGACCATGCACCGTGGCTAATGCTATTATCGTTTGAATTGATGTAATTCTAGTTATCAGTGAGTACGTATCAAAGTAATCTCGACCTCCACATTATTTAAATCTTTTAACAATCAGCCTTTCTTTATATTTGTCAATAGTGTCATCAGCTTTTGCTTTCCTTTTGAAAATCCATTTGGAATTTACGGGTATTTCCAGGAGGAAGACCAATCAACTCCCATGTATTATTATTCATGATGGATTCAATCTCACTATTGACTGTCTCTTTTCAATATTGTGTTCTGAAGAAGTCATAAATTTTCTTAAGGTTCGAGGCTCATTTTCTAATAAGAATGTTACAAATTTTATCCAAAGGAAGTAGAGGTCTTTTGACACTTGCTACATCTTAGATTTTTCTCATTATGGTCACTTTCCTTTGTTTCTTATAAAGATTGTTTAGTTCCTTCATTAGATGATTCACATTCTCTCTTACACTGGTATATTATTTTAAAGAAGTCAACATTATCTTATTCAATTACTTTATTAATATAAATATCAGGAGTTTATGATCTATGAATCAAAAATCAATATGCTTTACTATTCATAGCATATCCTATGAACATATAATAAATTGTCTTTGGTCTTATTTTTATCCTTTTAGATTTAGAAATTTGGACCTTAGCCAAACACCCTCACATTTTTAAGTTTCAAAGTTAAGCTTTCTTCTTTTCTACTTTTCATATGGAATAGATTGTATTTTACTATCGGTAACTCAATTTAGTTGTCACACCCCACCTGAAGGTCATGACCAGTACCCGATAGGGGCACCTCGACACATACTAAATCAAATTCCCTCATTTACATGACCTGGAAACCTACCGAAATTTTGGTAGAGTTTCCTTTGTTTTATTAACTAACCCCACCTGCAAGGAATCAATCCAGCAGTTTCCCAGACAACAATATCAATATGTCCCTTTATACATAATCATAAATGCAGGCTGACAAGGTCGCCGCTGCGGTCCTGCCGCCTAATAATCATGTCATACAAACATAATCATATCACAGACATCATTCCATACCCACGTGTATCCACAGACCTCTATACAGACGAATCAAATCATAAGACGGGACAGGGCCCTGTCATACCCTCGAATACATACAAATACCTGAAGTAGATATCAAAGCTAAAGTATATACCAAACGACTGCTCCTGAGACAAAGGAGCGCTGCAACAGCAAGCAGAG
>JAOTQR010077587.1:0-12039 GCA_025774065.1 Solanum ossicruentum | reverse complement strand
TTCTAGTGAAGGATTTGGAGATTAAGAGAGATAAGAAGAAGAAGGTTGTTAATGCCCTATCGAGGATTAAATGGGAAGGCCTGACTCCTACCCTTTCTCAAGAGATGGAAGAAAAGATGAGTAGTTTAAAGGCCTTGAGTAGTGGCGGAGATGTGAACAACAAGTGGGACACTACTATTAGTTATATTGGAAAAGTAGTTACCATGGTACTAGGGGTTTCGCGAGAGACCTTTGGTGGATGTCAAGGAGATTTGTTATGGAATGATGAAGTCTAAGGCAAAGTGAAAGCCAAGAAAATTATGTATACGAAATGGTTGGAGTGTAGAAATGAGGATGAAAAGTAAAGGCTTAAGGAGATCTATAAGTCGGCAAAGACAGAAGCGAAGATGGCAGTGACAAGCTAAGACAACAATGTTTGCGAAGATGGCAGTGACAAGCTAAGACAACAATGTTTGCGAACCTATATGTGGAGCTTAAAGATAAAGGTGGGGACATGAGATTGTATAGGTTCACTAAAGAGAGAAAAAGGATAGAGCGCGACTTGGAGCAAGTGAAGTGCATCAAGGATGAGGAAGGTGAGGTGTTGGTGGATGAGTCTTCTATTAAGCAGAGGTGGAAAGCTTACTTTCATAAATTCTTAATTGAAAAAGGAGATAGAGATATTGAGTTAGATAAAATGGCATAATCCAAAAGTTATCAAGATTTTGGTTATTGCCGGTGGTTCATGGTCAAAGAGATTAGACATGCTATTAGTAGAATGAAGAATGTCGGGTGATCGGACCCGATGAGATACCAATAGATTTTTGGAAGAACATGGTCAAGGAAGGCATAAAGAGATTGACTAGACTGTTCAAAGCTATCATGAAGGTTGTCAAGATGCCTGATGAATGGAGGAGTACAATGGTTCTATTGTACAAAAATAAGGGTGACATTCAAAATTATAATAATTACAGGGGTATCACATTTTTAAGCCACACTATGAAGGTCTGGGAGAGAGTGGTAGAGGTAAGGGTGAGAAAAGAAGTGTATATTTCAGAGAATTAGTTTGGATTAATACCATGGTGGTCGACTATTGAAGCAATTCTTGTTCGGAGATTAGTGCAGAAATATAGGAAAAGAAAGAATGGCCTTCATATAGTCTTCATTGATCTCGAGAAGACCTATGAAAAAGACCTAAAGGATATCGTATGGAGGTGTCTGGAGGTGAAAGATGTTCTGATGGTGTATATTAGGTTGATAAAAAACATTTACGATAGGAGCCAAAACACGAGTTAGAATGGTGGGAGGTGACTTAGAGTATTTTTCTGTTGAGATGGGATTTCATCAAGGATTTGTATTAAGCCCTTTTCTGTTCGCCTTGGTGATGGATGAGCTAATATGGTCTACTCAAGAGGAAGTTTCATGGTATATGCTATTTGTAGATGACATAGTACTGATTGATGAGAATCAGACTAAAGTTAATGATAGATTGGAGGTTTAGAGGCACACTTTGGAATCTAAAGTGTTCAAACTGAGCAGGACCAAAATAGAATACTTATAGTGCAAATTCAGTGTTATGAAGGATTAAGCAAACACTAATGTGAGGCTTTCCCCTTAACCTATCCCCATTAAAGAACTTTAGCTATCTTGAGTCCATCATCTAGAGTAGTGGCGATATCGATGATGATGTCACACACCGTATTGGGATAGGATGGACAAAATAGAGGCTTGCCTCTGGAGTTTTATGTGATAAGAAGATACCATCTAAACTCAGAGGTAATTTTTAAAGGGGGGTGGTTAACCATCTTTGCTGTATGGGGTGAAGTGTTGGCCAATCAAAAATTCACATGTTCAGAAGATGTATGTTGCAGTGATAAGGATGTTGAGATGGATGTGGGAATACCAAGAGTGATAAGGTTACGAATGAAACCATTAGGCAGAAGCTCGAGGTGGCCCCTGTGGATGACAAGTTGAGGGAAACGGGACTGTAATGGTTTGGACACATGTAGAGAAATAGTATTGATGCTCCTACTAGGAGGTACGAGAGGTTGGATTTTGGAGTTACACGGAGGGGTAGAGGTAGATTGAAGAAGTATTAGGGGGAGGTGATCAGACAAGATATGGTGAAACTTGATCTGGCTGAAGACATGACCTTATATAGGAAGCAGTACGAGTTGCGGATTACAGTAGCTGACTTATAGGTTAGTAGGGTTAGATTGATGTCTGGCCATGGGTTATTGTAGGTTACTAGGATTTGTCGCGTCTTTTTTTTGGTGTTGTCATTAGTGATCTTATATATGTTAATTGTCTCGTATTTACATAATATCATGTGCTTTTGTTATTAGTCACTCTTTTTATTTCCTTTCTCTTCCTTTATTTTTTCCATATCTAGTTTTTCCTGCTGATGACTTTTTGTGATAAGGATTCCCAAGAAACTGTAATGCCCCCAATCCTTTCTACCTAGTCTGAGTTGATACATAGATAAAACTAAGAAAATGAATGAGAAAAACTGCTAAAAGGGAATCTATGAGGGCCATCTACGACCCATAGAGAGATCTATGGCCCGTAGAAGAGGCCTCGTAAGACCCCTGATGACTTGAAATTTTCTAAGTGGCTTATGTACAAGACAAAATGCGGCACGTAAAGTATTTCACAGCCCATAGATCGGTTTTGTGGGTTGCTGATCCAAGAATCAACTTTTTAGTAGCTTGAGTCTTGAGTTATCAAACGGCCCGTAAAATCTTTTACGACCCGTAGAAGTGGTTTAGTGTCAAATTCTAATGACTCAGATTTCTAGACCCTCATTTATGGGAGATTGTTTACAACATGTAGAATGGTCTATGACCCGTAGATGGGGTCTTGTAGACCCATTCGGCAATTTTTAAGAGGGGTATTTTTGTCTATTCCTACCCATTTTAAGCAAATCCTTAGTCATTTTAGACTTAGATAATTTCTTAAAACAAAACCCTAAGTGTATTTTCACTACCCTTCATGCTTAAGGATTTCTTTAAAGTACTAGATGAGGGAGAAGAGTGAGGGGTTGAAGTTCAAATGTGAAGGTCGATTGCAATTTGATCATTTCTTCTATTTCCAGGTACGTGATAAAGTGTGGAACCACGTTCGTTCATGCATTGTTTCACCTATTTGACTCAAAAATTGGAACAATAGTTGAGCTTGGAAATCCCCATCAACCAATTATCAATTTTAGTATTTATTATGAGTTCTTATCACAAAATATAAGATAATTATCATGTTGCATGACTACTGATAGGAGACAACATAAGTTTGAGTTTGATTGTTTCTTCTATTTACAGGTATCTAAGGCTTACTAAAGCTGGGAACCATGTTTGTTCATGCGTCATTTCACCTATTTGACTCAAAAATTGGAACAAAAGTTGAGCTTGGAAATCCCCATCAACCAATTATCGAGTTAACTATTTGATACTTAATATCATGAACCCTAAGTTGAATGATCTTTATACAAACTTATGCGTGGATTGAGTTTAGATTTGAGATTGATCTTGATTGTAGGTGTTGAGTGATGTGAGCATGGTCGAACATGAGAAGCATGTTGCATTTAATCATCTATATTAGTATGTATCTTACTTGTATTACATGATGAGTCTCATTGAGAGAGTCTGAATGACCTTTTGAGTCTGCATTGAATTTGATCATCTTCATTGATCAACTGAGTTGATGAGAAACTAAGATAAGTTGAGATAAGATAACCTTATAAGGTTGAAGTTTGACTTGATTGATTGAGCATTGAGGATCGAGTTCATTGATAAGTTGAGCATACTTTAGTCTTAGGGGGTGTATCAAGCACCAGATGGAAGCGGGTAAATAACAACTCTATGTCACAGAACTACGTTTGAAATGCCCCAAAAATGTGCTTCCAAAATGCTGATATTCATATTTCCATATATCTCAAAATTCATGGGTGATATCAAAAATATGACTTCATGTTCTTGATCAGGAGGAAAAATTTAGTGGTACATGGGTATAACCCAGATTTTAGAAAATGCATAGTGAAAAATGATTTTCGCTAATTTTTTGGAAGTGGTGGCGATCTGCGCCCTGGATGGGATGCACCATGAGAGTGAAGTATTGTAAAAGTTGCCTTTGCATTAGGTCCGCGTCGTGAACCAGTACAGGTTTTCCCCTATTTTTCTATTTTGGCCCAAGGACATTAGGGTCATAGCCCCATGCCCACTTAAGCATGAAATCACCCATACTTAGCAATTTTTCAACTCTATATATCACTCAAAACCTTCCCAAAGACCTCTCTAAGACTTAACCAAATATTTCATCTAAAATTCAAGTGTCCCAAGCTTAATTTCAGATCTCAAGAACTCCATTCAAGCTTCAAGTGTCATTCAAGTCTACATCAAGAAAACTCAAGTTTAAGGTATGTGGGTTTCATCCATTGGGACTTTCCACCCATGGAGCCCAATCTTCCTTTTTATGAAAATTACATGTTTTCAAGTTACATTTCTTATGGGTATATATTATTATAAAGTATGGGCATGAAATATGTTGGGGTTTTATGAAATATTGTTGATTATGCATGAATATCTATTTAAACCTTATACTATGAATTGATCTTGTCAATTGAGACTATACATGATTCAAGCTATGAAATTTATGAGCTATAATGAAGTTTTGATATGATTTGTATGTTACCCATGATGGGATTTTACCATGGCATTGGTGGGTTGATTTATATGACTTTAAGATGCATTGATTTCACTATTTCATGATCCATATCCTTGCATTTTGCATGATTTTAACATATGTCCATATATACCCACCACGTGTTTGATAAAATGTCTTGACAAGAATTATCTAGTTTTCTTGACCTATTGCTTGATTTTACAAGTCTCGATTTTTTATAAGTTATTGAGTTCTTATGCTAAGGTTTATGCTCTTGTGAATTGTGAAGCCTACTAGAAGGGGTTATGAACTATGTTATATGCCTTACCCTCTAGTACAAGGCCAATTTCTATATGAAGAGGTTATGAACTATGTTTTATACCTTACCCTCATGTACGATTCGATGTTATGCAATATCTTATACTCATATGAAGGGGTTTATGGACTACGTGGTATGCCTTACCCTCATATGCGATTCAATGTTATGTATTACCTCATGCTTACATGTAAGGGTTATGACCTGTGCTATCATTCTACCCTCATGTACTAGTCATTATCTCATGCTTACATGTAGGGGTTATGACCTATGCTACTCGTCGACCCTTATTTACTACCCATTACCTAATAGAAGGGGTTATAACCTTTGTTATATCCCTCACCCTCTAGTACAAGCTAGTAGGATGATCTATTCATATAACATGGTCTTAGACAAGATATGCAAGTACGATTATTCTTAAACATGTTTCATCCTACGCATTGATTACACATGGCATATTGAGCTTATGTTCATTGAATATGATTAAGCATCTCGTTATTATCCTTTATAGTTCTTGTTGTATTACATCCCGCATACTTTGTACATTCAAACATACTAAAGCATACTCTATGCCTACATGATATTACCATGTAGGGACCGAACCTCCTATCAACCATCGTCCATGTGGCTAGTTGGTTCTGGTGAAGAAGCTAGTTGGTGAGTCCTCAATTTTGAGGGAGATAGCCATTCTTATTCATGCTTTATAGATTCTTTTTCTTATGTCGGATACTCGTTACTATGAGGGTGAACCCAGAAAGTATCTTGGCCTCCGCTCCATTCTATGTTTAAAGGTGTTGTTGAAATATTATGATGTATCTATGCTATGATATTAGCCTTTATGTTTTAATGATTATCAAAGACTTCCCTGTATTATCTGTTGTTATTTTTTATTTTGCTTCAACAACCAAAGATGTGTGATCGATATGCTAAGAGGCTAGTTTGGGGTCTCCTCGAGTTCCCCATTCACCGTGTCACATCTAGGCCCTAGGCTTGGGTCGTGACAATGTTGCTAGCATAGGATAGTCGTACAACATGTTCTAGAGACTCATGTCGCAAAAATTTGACATTTACTACGGATCCATGTGAGAGTTGATTGTCCTTTACCATGGCAAGTTTAGGACGGGCATGGCAATGACGCCACTTTCGTTATTCGCCACCAAACTAAAGATGGTGGGATTGGATGTCAGTTAAGTGAGACTCCTAAGCAAACACTAATTGAGCATGATGTTTCGAACTGAGTATATTTTCATTGACACTAATTTAAGAGCATAATTTACTTTAAATTTGCATATATTGAGTTGAGCATGAGTTGTATGAGTTGAGGAGAGAGAGTTGAGCTTTATTTTTGTGAGTTACTTTACATACTAGTATATTGCTTATACTAACATCTATTTGGACTTGCATCATGAGATACAAGTGATAGAGGAATTCAGCATCGTTGAGGTCCAGATCAGTACATTATCAGAGTTGGTAACCCTTGTATTCTAGAGGAGACCCTTTTTCTTTATTTATTTTTATTGAGTATTTTATTTCTTTGATTTGGGGTGTCCATTGTTTGTCATGGCACTATCTAGATTGTTGAGTAGAGATTTCATAGAATTGAGTAGAGAGTTGGTTGAGTATTGATTGTTTCCAAACTTATTTGTTGGAAATTATCTTTTAGTAGAGTTATAGTTATTCATATGATGCCCCTTTCATTTGAGTAGTTTCTTCCACTGTCGAGTTGATATGATGATGAGGCCAAGTGGTTCTCTTGGGGAATAAGCAATAGTTCTTCAAGTGTCAGTCATGCCAAGGGTGCCCACTCATGGCATGACTAACTTTCTATCAGAGCATAGAGTTCAAAAGCCCTAGGGAGTCTATGAAGCCGCGTCTAGTAGAATCTTGTTTGTTGGGGTGTTATGTACCACACCTTATAAGCTGGAGGCTATAAAACATAAGGAATTATTCCACTTTCTTGCATCCTGAGTTCTTGTGATAGAGTTAAAACCATTTGTCGATATGGATTATCATATCCTAATCTAGATTGAGCATGACTATGCAAATCATTACTAGAATATATCTTACCAATAACATCTTCCCCTTGATATTTCCAAACAAAATAGTTCTCAACAAATCCATATTGAAAAAGGTGACATTTAACCATTTCAACATCCATGTACTTAATGTTATGACATTTTTTACAAGGACATTTAATGTAGTCACCACTCATATGATTTTGTTGAGAACATGCATATTGAATAAAGTTATTCACACTAGTTATTAAATTGGAGAATATATCCCCTCATCTATCGAACCTCTTATACATCCAACCACGCTTCATATTATTCATGTTCCTATAAATATTAAAATGACCAAAATAATCAAAATGTTCTACTTATACAACCTATACTGCCTCTAAAGAGAAGATAAAATCGAAATACCTTTACGATCAAATAAAAATCAGATCGAGAAGCTGAAAAACAGAGAAAGAAAGGATGAAAAGAGAAGGTCGAAGGGCGAGCGAAATTAGTTAAACAAGATGGGATTTGAAAACTTTGGGATCTTGCAATGTCAATAGTATATGTATATAACATGTGAACATAAACCACCATATATATAGTTATCCCATATCTGCTCACAATTAGTACCCATGGTGAAAGTTTCATCGAGCATAAAATGGGCAACCCAAGAAAAATAAACAAACATAGAGATAGAAATAGAGCTTACTTGAATTCCGTACAACTGTTCTTAGAATAAATAAATAGCAAACAAATTCATGAATAAACAAAGCTCCACATATCTCCACAAGTTATAATACACCTTCTGAAAAAGAAAAGAAAACTAGCAAACTTAAATGCCAGTATATATTGATTAGGTGCGGTGCTTTACATAAATAGATAAGCATGAAGAAGAGAAATAGAGAAGTGGAGTAGAGAAAGCAAACTGTAACTTAATAGTGACAAAAAATTACACTTTACCTGCTTATATCAAATCAAAAATTTGTGAAAGAAAATTCAAATCTATAGAATGAACTCATAGCTGACTACTATAAAATACTGATTATGTTAAGATCTGATTTCTATAACACAAAAAGAGTCAGTAAAATCTTACAACAAACCCTAATTGCATCTAGATGTAACTTGATTATGAAAAAAAATTTCCTCCTAGTAGAACCCACAAACAAAGTTAACAGAACTTGATAAAACACATCTCAATATACAAATACGAAAACTGGAAAATAGAGTAAACCAAAGTTTAGAACAACTTACTTGACTTTCGAACTCAAAAATTGACAAAAATCCTTTTCAATATTACATCAATTTGTAATATTTGAAGAATGGGAGGAAGATTTGAAGAACAGAAGGGAGGAGGAGTAGAGGCAACTTGTGAAACAAGAGGGAATTTTTGAGTGTCGTAACTTATTACTTAATTTTATTCATGATGGTTTTTACGACACATATCAATTCAGCTGCTACCGAATTTGTTTAATTTATTTGAGGAAAAAGCTAAAGACAAATTTTTTGTTGCCAAGAAATGTAAAATTTATAAATATACTAAAAGTCATCATGGAATATTTTCTCATTGCTACATCTATCGCTCAACATTTATTTAGTTGTCGTGGGTATTCATTGGTAAGTTCATAGGAAATGTTAGGGTGCCAATTTTTTGCACTAATATACATCAGTAGGATATATATTCCATCACAAATCCATCGCTATATGATTAATAAAAAATTACTTGTTATTTTTGCGACAAAATATTTATTCTGTAGCTAATTCTCCATTATATAGCGACAGAGTACCTTTCGATTCTAATGAAATTATCTGAAGGAGAAATTGTGCTTCAAAATATTTGGAATAAAAAAATATATCATCAGGAAAACCATATCCATTGAAGATGTCATCCTCTATGCATTTTACACATATTAAGGCTTCATCCACAACCTTGTTAAGTAATGAGGGTGTAAAATCATAAAGCTTCGCCACAAAGGATTCGTCATTTGCAACTCCTTCAATCCAATGAAAGAATGTCATTACTTTCATAGATTCAACAGGATCATGCCCTGGAATGTTGATCAACTTCCCATAAAATTTTATATCAACGATGTGAAATCGCTTGAATTCACCATCCGAGATCGGAGGGGTTTGATAATCGTATAAACGGGAAAATAAATCAGCGGCTACCTTTGGAAATAACAAAATTTTGGCCTTTTTATATTGACTTAACGAGAAGAAGCTCAAACGCATCTCCGTCTACCACTGATAACTCTACAAAATCTTTATATCTACAAGGTATGCATTTGGAGAAAGACAGGTTCAGGAGAGTAGATTTAATTACTAAGGAATTACAACATAACACCACATACACTTTCTACATGAAAATAGCAGAAAAAAGTACAATAACATTACCTAGTGAAATTTCACAAAGGCCTGGGTAATCGTAGAACAATGTCAAAATCAAAAACTAGGTTCTCCAAAAAAGAGGATAGGATACTAGCTTTCAGTAATGAATTATGAGGGCACACCAAGATACATATGATGCAAATTACAAGATGTCATAGAATACTTAACCATCTATCAGCACCCAGACAATTTATTAGATCCTTAGAGTTATGCAAATAGGTGTTCCTTAATGAAACAACAAATTCACAAGAGAGGCGCTTTTAGTTAAAAAAGTTTACATTATTGGAATCTATATATTCCATATTTAAAAGGAAGAAAGTCTAGCCTAGGATTACGTCAAGTGGCATCATATGATCGAAGACATGTAGTATTTTAAGGACAAATAGTTAATTATTAGTTATATTAGGTAATAATTAACTAATTTTTAAAATTTACAACTTTTAGAATCTGACTATTGAAAATGTTCTTATAGATATTTTAATTTCTAATTTTCTGAATCATAATAATTAAAGTATTTTAAAAAAATTAAATTACTAAAATTACAACATATCCATGTATATATAAGCCCAATATGGTTACTTTTTAATTAGTAAATACTATATGGGATACTTGCTTCTTCAATCTCTACGGGACGTTCTCTCCTAGCTTTACATTCTAAAGTTCTTCTTCTCCTTACTATCTGTGACTGATCCGACGTTGAACTACTAGTAGATGATCGTAAGTCATCCTGGCGACAGAGCTTCTCTACAAGTTATGATTGTGAAGGCTTGTATTTCTCTCTCTATTTTCTCTCCATCTTTAGCTCACGTTTACTCCAGACTTCGCCGGCACTGTGAAAGTTTGATTTCTCGCGACTCCTTTTTGGGCGACGATATTTTTTGACAAATTTTTTCATTTGAGTTTTCGGCTATGGTTTCTCTCCTGGTTATGGTGAGGAAATCAAATTCCAAGGTTAGAATTTCAGATCCATCGATTTTACACCAGATCTATCCACATTCTTGGCCGAGGGAGTTTCGAGTATAATTGGCAATGTCAGAACAGATTCTGATGACATTACATTCCAAAATTTTGATAAGATTTCTTGTAAATATTTCTTTCTTTTTGGCGTTACATCCCAGATTCAACTAACTTTTTATTCTGAAGACATGGGCATGCATCTCCGGCGACGTAATCCGGAAAAGACATAGTTCAACCATTTCCAGATGATATCTTTCTATTTACTATTTAATTGACTGAGCTTTTTCTCTGATTTTATCCTATACCATTTCATCTTCTTATTAGTTTTTTGAATTATTTCTTGATCAGTTTTAGTATTTACTTCTTGTTTAGTATTAGTGTTCTGGATTTTCTTGCTTACTATTTTGGTTTTTTGTATATAGTTTAAATTTTGTTGATCAGTATTTTTGATTGCTTATTGCTGTTGTTCTTTGAATCCTGTAGGTAGCATACTGTATTTTTTCTCAATATTATTCTTTTGTTTGGTTGGTGTAGAATTTAGTTGTTAAGGAGCTTTTAATTGCTCACTATCTACCATTTTTCAGAATATACTCTTTGCTACTTTGATTTTTTTCTATGTATTGGGTTATTCATTTAGTATATTTTATATTTTACTGTTTTATATTATTGGGTTGTTTTATTAGCTCATTTTATTATGTTTTGCGAGCCTTGTACTGAGATCCTGCCACCTCCTCACATGGCACCGAAGATGAAATAAAGAGTCCCTCGGACGGTAAGGTCGCGGCCGACTGGTTGGCATCTGAAGCTCTGACTGGACTTGCGTTAGGGCGTAGTGAGAGAGATATGAAGAGGCACAGGCATTGCCAAGTTGTCTTCTTTATAATTATAAAAGAATCCTTTGTAATGGGAAGACTGGGTAGTGGTAGTTAACTGGGGTAGGGAGCAGCTCACCCATCATAGCCCTTCTATAAGAGAAGGGTTCAACTGGTTAGGTGGTCTTAGCATTATTCACTGCGCTTTATTTAAAGCAGTGTGTGTCATCCGGGGTGATAAAAAAGAAGCATACCCTCTTGTTAATTAGGCTCTATAGTCTGATCCCTGTCCCTTAATCATCTGGCTCGAGCTAAAGCGAGAGAAGTGTAAGAAAAGTCACTTGACTGTAAGGAGAGGAACGAGGCACTACCCACTTTCTGGTGGGGTGAAGGGCGCGGTCTGACAAAAGTATCTCAGGCTTTCGCCCATTGCGGAAAATTCCCCACTGCTGCCTCCCGTAGGAGTCTGGGCCGTTTCTCAGTCCCAGTGTGGGACCGATTTGGGCGTATATGCAGAAATCTTTTTCATTATTATAGCGGATCTTCCAAAAAAAATACTTTATATCGAATAAAGTATATACTTCGACATCCCCCAACCCGAAAGCCGCCTGCTTCAACCTTTCCGCTTTTTGGGTGAGGAGTTAGCCAAGTTCTCCACTTCGATCGAGACCGAAGCCTCTCTTTCGGGTGGTTGAAGCAGGACAGGGTGGTAGGGTGGTGGAAGGCCCGGACAGGAGCGAAGCAGCGAGACTCTTTGGAGAGGGCGTGACGGCGTTAAGGATGTTCAATTTACCGGACCCTTTTTGATCATTTTGTTTGTGGTAGAATCAGTCGGGGGACCTGAGAGGCGGTGGTTTACCCAAAACTGTGCTCAATTTCATATGTGGCAATTCCGCCAAGATCTCTTCGTTAGTTGGGGGAAGAATCCGCCCGAATC
>JAOTQR010077586.1:0-12040 GCA_025774065.1 Solanum ossicruentum | reverse complement strand
AAAATATTGTAAATCACAATGCTTAACAATTCAAAATATTTATAAAATATATGAAAAATCATGATAAACTAAGTCTTTTTGACTCACAAAATTCATAAAATACCAATAAAACAAAAGCTTTTTTAGGATGAATATGTCCAGGGATCGGCAATATATTAGTAAAATCATGTTCGGCAAACGGCAATACTTAGAATCTATTGTTATATGAATATGAAGTGATTATCAATCAACCACTTTTTTATAATTAATTAAAATTAAATTAATTTTGTTGAACTTTTTGTTTTTAAAAAAATAATTTACAATCATATAAATGTCTTTTTAAAAAAATTATAGACCACAAATTTTATGAGTTGTTATTTTTTTCTTCAAAATGGCTCTTTAAACTATCTGCACTTCGTTCAATTGTGAAACATCAGTTAGTCAATGCAATTTTCAACGCTCATCATGGATCATCGGGAAACAGTCGCTCTATGTTTTAACCACAGGGATCAGGCTGTGTACATCCAACCCCCCTTACCCCACATTGGGCGGAAGTCTTTGAGGCAATGGGGTAATCTTGTTGTTTGTTATTTTTTTCTTAAAATTTGTGTCAAAATCAAAGTTTCCAAATCAATTGGTCGGAGAGAGTAAATATTATTGCCCTCTAGGATAGTAAAATATGTTTGGTTTTCAATCTTTCTATGTTTGGTTGATCAAAATGTCTGAAGTATGAGTAAACTGACTTCTCTAATAGAAGTATGAATAACACAAGTAACTTTACAAGTTTATTGTCTACTTCTACCTACCCAGTTTCCGCAGCTCCCACCCCTTGACCATCCCACCGAACCGCACTTGTCATTCCATTTCGCCTCCAAAATATTTTGCTAGATAACATATACCTTTTTATTAGCTTACAAAATACTCAAAAGTATAAATCAGAAACTCACTTATTTTCCGAAAGAATATTTTCTAAAGAATCAAAAATTATGTATCAAATACACTTTAATTAGGAAAAAAAAAAGTCAAAGAAAGGAATTGTAGAAAAAAAGAAACAAAAGGAAATTATATATAGTAGGGCATGGCAATGGCGTGTTGACCCAGATTTAGTTGACTAAGCATTGTATTATAACAAGTCATGATGGCTAACATATAAAATTTTCATAGAATTAAAATAATAGAATTTAAGTTGAACGTACATCTGCATGAAATAATGCGTGCATGGGCTTTCTTCATAGGTGTCATGCAATCGGAGATTATTAATTCACGTCATCATCTTATGCTACTTGATCAACACCCAAACTTGACCTAACCCTACTCATCAACTTATTAGACCTATTCCTCATTAATCATCCTTCCCACTCCTTCGATTTTATTTTATGTGACACGGTTCATGAGGGTCATACTATTTATGTGAATTCTTTAAAAATAATGTATGAATGATGTTAATTATGATTCAAAATATTAAAGAGATATCTAAAAATATAATCAAACAAAAATTTATTTGATATTCCAAATAGGGGTGGGGCTAGTAAAGGCTCAGGGGTTCATCTGAACTTTCTTTGATGAAAAATAATACTATTTATATATGTCTAAAATAATTTTTTATGTATATATAGTAGATGTTGAATCTCCTTATACTTCTTTATGTGTTAACTTCTTCATATTTTAATTAAACTCTTAAATGAAAATTCTGACTTCGCCATTTATTTACTTTTTCATATAGTTTTAAATTCTGACTTTGCCGCTAATTTCAAACAATAATAGCAGTGCATAAAGTGGAATTGAAGAGTAATAATTATTTCTTCTTCTATCTTAGAGCAGTAGGTGATACTATCTTCGTTCTTTTTAGTTTGTGATATTTTTTTCTTTTTAAGAGTCAAATTATATATTAGTATTTTAAGATATACTATTTTTTATTATATTGAAATGATAAAAAAATTATAATTTATAGTACGTTTTGTATAGTTATTGAATATCTAAATTTTATTTTAAAATATTAAATTAATATAATTTAGTTTTTAATTTAAAATTAATCAAATTGATACTCGAAAAAATGTAATATAATAACTAAAAAAGAACGGAGAAAAAGGTAGGTAAATTTGTGCATGTATTCTGCTAATATTACTTCATATTACTATTTTTTGTGGGACGTCATCATCAATTACTACTATATTTTACAGAAAATATCCATGCAATGTCGTTAATGAATGTATTAACAAAAATGACGTATATTTGGAAGGACCGAATTATTTTTTAATTAATTATATGTCTGCCAGTCTGCTCGTACGTAATATCCTCTTACTATTAACAATTTATTTTTATTATTAAGGGTAATCCCAAGTGAAGTGTCGTCTCCGTTTCTTAATTATGAGAAATTAAATGATAAACATTAAACGTGTCTGCGTGTTTAAATAATACTCATATCTACAATATCACATAAGGTATGGATTTCTAGAAGAATAGGGTACTTAAAATTGGGGATGAGTCTTTGAGTTTGATATGTGTTTCCCATCAAATTTATGGACAAATTAATAGAGGAATATATTTGGATCAAAATTATAACGAAAGAAATATATTTAAAATTAAAATATAACACATAGTATATTTAAACTATTTTTAATAATTCATGGAGATATTTGGTCCTTTTCCATTATAACAGTACAAATGTCTAGGCAGCAGTGTATTATTAATTAAACAACATATGCAAGGTGTTTTAATGTCTTTCCCAAAATTCAAAATACTTTGAATATAATATCATTGTTATACGTTTGTATTAATACATTTGAGTGTTTCTATAGTGTATTCATCATAAAAATGTACTTGGAGAAGCAACTGAAGTGTAAATGTTTTTTATTATTCATGATATATAATGTATTTGAGTGAGTCTACCACTCGTTATAAATTTGTATCAATTTATTCAAGTGTATATGTTCCTTATTATATTTTTATGTCAAATATATTGTTTGTATTTGCTATTGATTAAACTTTTGTATCCATGTATCAAGTGTATTTATTCCTTGCTGTTCATTTTTTTTGTTAGGGTAAAAGTCTATCTACAGTTTGTTAAGATTTGTATTAGTATATTCAAGTGTATTTGAATGGATTTGAGTCTGTATCTTGGATGTAACCAACACTCAGGATCATTTCTAATTCCAAGAAAATCACTTGATCTAACTACTTTACTCAACAGTAAATTTAAATATAATAGAATGGCTAGAATCAGTCACCATATCTACAATTTCGCTAAAGTCTTTGAATGATAACAAGTAAACCAAGGTTGTTCGAAGACAATACGAAAAGAAAATATAAACTGAAAAATCTCTCATAAAAGTTGCATCGATATGCCCATTAAAATCTCCCGCCAGAAGTTGCACCGATATGCCCATTAAAATCTCCCCCAGTGAAGAGTTTTTTTGTATCCAGAATATCTCTCACAACCTCATCCAAATCCTCCCAAGAAAACTTTTTGACGCCCTCATCCAGGCCCACTTGAGGCGCATATGCACTAACTCCATTCACTACATGACTACCAATAACAATTTTAATAGGCATTATCCTATCATCAATCCTCCTGACCTCAACTACGTACTCTCTAAGGTCCTCATCTACTAGGATACCTAGTCCATTTCTATCCCTAGAGCCATTCGAATACCATAGTTTAAACTCATCTACGTCTCGAGCTTTGGTACCTATCTATCTGGTCTCCTGAAGACATGATATATTAATTTGTCTTCTCTTAAAACACTTCACTAGCTCTATGAACTTTCCTGTAAGTGATCCTATGTTTCGTGCCCTATTCTCAACTTAAGTAAGCTTGTGGCTCTCTTACTACTTCTACCCCTTGCCTCCAACTTAAGAAACATAATAATAATTTTTCAAGTCAGGAAGTTCATGTTTTCAACATAATATAGATATGATACGAGACGTCCTTAGTAATTTACCGGATAGATTGATAAGTCGGATATTTTCAGATCACCAAGCGAAACTAGTAATTTCTTGGCCACAACCAGCTAAGGCTAAATTAGAAATATTATACTAATCCATTCGCAAAATCAACACTTCCAAAAGACCTCATATTATCACCAGACTGAACATGAGCTGTCAAAGCATTACCAGAAACTCCACCATTTTGTCAAGCCTGATTAAAGCTAGTCCTTCCAGCAGGAAGTTCCAAAGTTGCAACAATGATAAATTCATTGTTTGAATACTCCGCCGCGATTCTTGGAACATTGAAACTCAAAGCCCCTTCTGTTAACTGAGTGTTGTAGCTAGAAACAGGGGAAGTGTAAGCATGAATTTCTCCACTGGGATTTCTAAATGCAACCAAACACTGTGAACCAACCAGCATTGTTCCATCAATATATAAATAAATTATATTTATACTGTTCGATTATAAAGTCCTTGACTTAGAATTTGATTCTATACTTTTATTTTGTACTATCTCAAGCTTATGATTATTCTCCTAGATGTTAATATTTGTTTTTGAGCAAGATACAATTTATCAAAACTCGTGCATGATTAATTTGGTTTGTTGCCTAGTTCTAAGTGTTTTTCAATGTTTTTTTTTTTTAAATCTTAATGGCTAAATTAACAATCTAATCAATAACGACCAATATTTGATATACCAATAAGTGATGAATTGATATTTTAATAGTTCTATAATGATTTACCATCTATACAAATTGATAACCGATAACTCAAACAAATAGACTTTAAAGTCAAATAAATAGACTTTAAATGAAGATTTTGAGTTTGAGTACTTGGTATGAACTTGCTTTTGCTAGATAACATTTGACAAATGAATATACTTTTCATTTTGTACTTTTTTTAAAAATTAAATTTGGAGATTGAATATACTTTTCTACAAATGACTAGACTTGGTGCTCAAACAGACCTTTGCTTTCAAATTCGAGGGAGTACGTGGAATTTTAGGCATATAACCAGTAAATTTGTGATAGAATGAGAAGTATTATCTTCATTCTATATTAGATGGACACTTTTTATTTTACATGATTATTAAAATTATTAATAGATTAATTAATTTTACTAATTTGTTCTTTATTCGCACTAATTAGCCTCTTGAAGAAATTGCATTTTCAAAATTTGTGTACACTTTCAAATGCCATATTAATTGTAAGGTAAAATGAGAAAAATTTAATTAATTATATCCTGATTTATAAATGATCAAGTAATATGAAACAAAATATTTAGTAAGATGTCCATCTAATATTGGACGGAGGGAGTGTGATTTTACTCTTAATTAGAGAAAGCTTGAACTTGAGTATAAAATCTTCTTGCTAGGGAACATTATGTCACCAATATTATAATGCAGTGGTAAATATTGTTCTATCCTTAGTCAAAGTTTTTTAACTTGCGTTTTGAGTATAAAATTTCCTTAGAAGTATTTTACTACCAGTACTATGATAAAGTGATAAATATTGCTCATCCATAATAAGAGGGTTGCTCGACTTGAATATGAAATCGTGTCACGCCCTGAAAGGGTATCCTTGGTGTGGCTGACATTTGAAAATTCATTGTTGGTTCCCAAGAAAACTACCTGTCCTCATCGTCACATCAACTCAACAACAAAAGAAAAATGCTCACATAAAAAGACATCATATGAATAGATATAACTCTATTGAAACACAGTCTCCAATGAATAAGATTGGAATGAAACAATACTCAATAATTCCCCTATTCAATGTCTATGAAACCTCTAATCAACAATCTAGAATGGTACCATGATAGGCCATGGATACCCCAATCAAAGAAATAAAACACTCAATCGAAAATAAAAAATAAAAGGGCTCCTTCAGGAAGCAGGGATGACTCACCAACTCTAGGAATGCACTAAACTGGACCTCAACGATGCGCTCGCTAAAGTCCTCTATCACCTGTATCTGCATCATGAAACGATGTAGGTCCAAATGAACATCAGTATATAAAATATATTGGTATGTAAAATGGTCCTAGAAAGTAAAGCTCAACTCATGCAACTCATAACTCAACTCAATTGAAATGCAAGTTTAAAATAAATCATCCTTTTAAAAATAGACTCAGTGGTATTAAACTCAATTTAAAAATGTTATGCTCAATAAATGTTTTCTTAGGAGTTTCTGTTAATAGACATCCAATCTCATCACCTTTAGTTTGGTGATGCACAACGAAGGTGACGTCATTGCCACACCCGTCTTAAACTTGCCAAGGTAAAGGATGATCAACTCTTTCATGGATCCATAATAAATGTCTATATTTTGGGACAAGAGTCGCCAGAACGTGTTGTACGACTATTCTATGCTGACAACATAGTTCTGTGGATTAGAGTAGTTATTTACTCGCTCTTAGGTCGGTGCTCGATACTCCTATTAAAACATGCTTAACTCATTAATTAACTCAAACCTCAATAATACTCAATCAATCAACTTAAGTCTCAACCTCTTGGGTTATCTTAACACAACTCATCTCAGTTTCTTATCAACTCAGTCAATCAAGGAAATCAATTAGACTCAATTTGGACTCAAATGGTTATTTGAGCCCACTCAATTGGACTCATCATAGAATGCAAACAAAATGCATAAATGTACATGCAATTAAAAAGCAACATGCTCCTCATGCTCAATTGTTAGTTACTCAACTCAGGCAGTCAAACTTAAACCTCAACTCAATCCATGTACAAAATTTCATAAAAGACATGTAGTTTAGGGTTCATGCTATCAAGTATAGAATTATATCTCAATTTCATATCAGTAATTGTGCAAAGCAACAAGTACCTCATATATCATCATAAGAATTCATAATAAATATAATAATTTGGTATTAAGATGATAATATTTTTCAAATCTCAACTCTTATTCTCAATTTCGACTCAAGTAGGTGAAAAATCATATGAGTGAACGTAGTTCAACACTTTAAGAAGCCTTGCATACCTGGAAATTTCAAAGAACAGTCAACTCTCAGAGAATCTCTACTCACGTGCTTGGAACCCTATCTTTTTCTCCTTCCTCAATGCTTTCTAGAATTTCTAAATGTTTTTGAAGAGTAATACCCTTAGGGTACTGATAAGGGGTCTAAAACAAGTTCAAAACGTCGTGAGTTTTAATTAAAAAAGGTAGGAAAAGATAGAATTACCCCTCAAGAAAACTGTCGGAAGTAGACCACAAATCCTTTTACGACTCGTGAAACAGATTACGGGCAAGTACATGGTCCGTGTAGTGCTCACGGACTGTATACCCTTCCTTTAGATGAAAATATTTTTTTTTTTCTACTCGTTTTATTAATGGCATTTTCGTAAATATGATTTATTCTAAAGGTCTTTTGGGACTTCTTATGCTACCTAAAGACTTCCTAATGACCTAAACTTTATTCCTCTTATTCAAATTCATTCCTCACATTTAAAAATTCTCTCTAGTCTCCTTCAAATAACTCTTGTGGGTCTTAAGCTTGGGGACCAAGGGAAGGTTCATTCTTCTTCAAATTTCTTCTTGAATCTGCTTCATAGCTAAAGTATGTGGTTTTGATTCTTGGTCCCTTTCGACCAAGAAGACCCAAACTCTTTTTACTTAAATTTCATGGAATTTTGTGCACTTTAAATATGAATTTTCAATATTATTGTTTATTAATTTCAATTGATGTATGTGCTATGTTTAATTTTTTTTGTTGTTTTTAAAGTGAATTAAACCCTAATATGATGAAATGCATAGACGTATGAAGTTATGAAAGTGATGTCCCCTTTAAAGCTTGATTTGTGCATGGGTTATCTATGTTATTATTTAAATGTGAATTTTACTTATGTTTTTACTTGAATTTCATAATGTATTGTTGAATTTAAGTTTGAATCTCTATTACCCATGCTAAATTCACCTCATTCATGGCATATGCATACATGAACATCAGATTTTTTATAAAAATTATGAAGTGGGTTAAGCCCAATTATGTTTATGTGTATGATTTTGATAAGATTATGATTATGACAAGAATATGATCACATAAATGTGTATAATTATGCCTCTTTGAGTATTTTGGGTGCTTGCACCATCCCGTATATGTAGATAAGCTATTCCTATGCATGAGTAACATTATCATGAACTATGATTTGATTTTTGAGCTTAATTATGTATGTACGAGAAATATGTTTAGCTTTTGAATCTAAATGTACATTGAAATGATTTGAAGGGAATATTATCCCTTTTGAAAGCATGTATATTTATAAGTATTCATGTGGGATGTTTTGACTTAGTACCGATGGATTGGGGCCCTCTCTCTTTCCTTGAACTATGAGCCAATCATAGGAATATATATATATATATATATATATGACAATCCTATCCAAAATAGGGTTGCGGTAAGGAAGGTTGCTTCATATGAAATAGGATTGTTCGTAAGGTGAAGTATGATTTACCCTTGGCAAGTAGACCATCTTTTTACTGGTGATGGGATTTCATCGGGATTCCAAGTAACAACTCGATTGGTCTTACTCATGCCGGTTTAGGTCACATCTCCACTATTTATGAGCATTATTGCATTTCATGTATCATGAATTTCATGGCATATTGTTATACTACTCTTTTTTGGATATATACTTCTTTCTATATTATGTGCTCTTGTCATCTAGCATTGAATACAGGTTGATGAGTCATATGCATTGCATGCCCTTATACTTAGTACATTCAAATGTACTAACACATACTTTTGCCTACATGATCTCACCATGTAGGGACTGAGGAGTACATTCATCTACTGTACGACGTCTAGCTCGGATCTCAAGTTTTGCTTGTTGTGGTGAGTCTATCTTCCAAGGACAAATCATCATTCCTCTATTTATGGTGTTTTGCTTAATTTATTTACTTTGAGGGTGAGCCCGAGGTATGTCTTGGCCCCCGTCCTATATTATGACTAGAGGCAATGTTGAACATCTTGTAAACTCCCTTATGTTTATATGCTAAGTGTTATGGTCAGAGGTTATGTTAAGGCTTGGCTACCTATTGAATATCGTTATGTGTTTAGGTTATGAGCTTTAAAATATGTCTATATGATATGATGGAATGATCCTAAAACTCGAATAGCCCCCATAGACCGAGTCATTCTTACTCGTCCCTTAGTATTATGTGCTACATGCTTTGTGAATTTATGTTCCTCCCATTCCTTATGACATCTCTATAGTGTGAGTCCTATTCTCCCGTCCCTTAAAAATTATGTGTTTACTTTTCAATTACTCTTCTGAACCGATGATGTGAATATAGATACGTTCAGACTTGTTTGGGAATCCTCGAGTTTCTACTTGCTATGTCACTCCTAGGCTCTAGGTCGGGTCGTAACAACTCATGTCTAGTACCAAGTCAAGACCAGGTTGAGCCTTGATTTTAGAAGGAACTAAACATGACTCTTCTTCGTGTCCTTGAATATCTTCAAGATTTGTTGAGGTGCGATGATTCCTCTATTTAGCCTTGCTCTCGATATTACTAGATTTTAGTGTCATCTCGATGCTGTTAGGAACCATTATTATTGCATCTGTCATTGTTGCTTTTTTCCAGAAAGTTATCATCAACGTCAACACTATTTTCACCAATGTTATTTTGTTTTAGAGTGTAGAATCCACATCAATGTCATTTTCCCCTCTATTGCATTTTCCCAAAAAGTTTGCATCAACTTCAATACCTTTCTCTCTAGTATTCTCTGCTAGATTCTTATTTTTATTAATATTTGGTACTGTAGCAGTAGAATCTTGCCCTTGGGTAGCCATCACCCTTTTCTGATTTATGTTATTTCCCTGTTTTGTTCATCATGTCTCTCTTTCTTTTGGTTTCTTGACTTGTAGCGTTGCTATGAGAGTCACATAAGTTCTTTTCATAGGTAAATTCCTATTTTTGTTCTTACTTTTCATCCTTGTTCCTATAGTAACCTTAGTATCAGTACCAACAATGGTTTCCTAGTTATTTTCTTGATTGTCAAAATCTTTCTTGTAATCATCATTTTCCTCTTATTGTAATTTTTCATTGTTGTCTATCAACTTGTTCTCCTTTTGTGCACATTCATTGTTGTTACTGCCTACTGTTTACCTCTCATGGTCTTTTGTTTTAGCTATTTTTTTCTTTCTAAGGCATGACAATCAACCATCAAGTGCCCAAGCTTTTTGCAGAATCTACAATATTTTGGAATGTCCTTGTACACATGCTTTTGAGTAAATCCCCGAAGAGGAGATGTATCATTTTTAACTCCAACCCAAATCGAATCAGGTTATGGTTTCAATAGGTCAATTTCAACCCTAACCTTCGCAACGCTAGGACGGGTTGTACTTCTAGTTGCATTGTCCAATTCTAAAGGTGTACAACACTACTAACCAATTACCTTATGCATGGAGAAGCAATTTCCGACTTATCTTTTCACTTACATACGTGTCACTATGTTAAGCAATTGGTTCGCAGTGTCACGTATGTACAAATACATAAGATTAAAGACATGCAAAAGAGTTATCTTAAGAAGAATCTTGATAAATATATCTAAGATATTATAATAGATCATTCTTGAAGTGTCATAAAAAATCTAAAGTCTTTTGTAGTTCTTGAAAATTAACTTTCATTTTTTTCATACTCCCCAGTTAAAGTAATTTTTGAAAGTTATCTAAAAAAAAATAAAAGGTCATTCAGCCTATTTTATAACCAAAATATTTACAAAGCTGAGTCCAAATGCTAAGCCCACAACAAAAGCAAAATACCTATTGAATTTTGAAATAGAAAAGTGAAATTCTAGAAACATCATGTATCAACACCCTTCCCCAATCCTTCACCCTAAGGTCGACCTTGTCTGGTAGCCTCATAAAATCCAGTGTCTCGTCGATCATCAACTGACAAGTAAGGGTTTGTTGTCGTTGGTCTCGATGTTTTTCATTTTTTGTTAGTCTTTCAGTGATCGCTGGAAGCTGATTAGGGTTCTTGGAAAGAGTTCCAATATGTACTTTGATAAGCTATATTTACGTATTCCTAATTTTGGTTTCATTTTTGCAACTAATATGATAAATTTTATCCTCAAATATTTGCAGGTTAGTTTCAACAATGTTATTAGATTAAATAAATCCTAATCATTGAATGTGTAGTGAAACTACTATAAATAGGGTGTCATTCTCTCATTTTGAATCAAGCAAAAAACAAGAAAACTGAGTAATAAAAATCCTCTTCTCCTTCAAAATCTCTTTAGTTTTCTCCTCCTCTCAAATATCCTCCTCCCAACATAGGGTAAGGTAAAAATAGAAAAAATTCTAGACGCAACATGATAAGACAAGTTAAATTTACCAAAGTCAGGTTAATCTTTTCCTTCCCAACCCATTTTGCTTTATTTTTCAATTTATTACTTTATATGTTGAATTCCTTCATAAAAATCTTGACTTCTTCATTTTGTTACATATTTAATGAGTTTTCGAAATAAATATTAGATTTGAACCAAAATTACATACTGGATTTTGCCTAACCCGCCTTCTAATTCTTAAAACCTAACGTCACCCTTGCGAGTTGTTAATAATTCAATTTATATTCTTTTTTGGACCTCTTCACATAGCTAGTTTATAATTCCTCATTGGTTTTACCTAGAAACTACGAAAAATCTACCTTCTTAGTTTGGGATAGATATTTTTTTATGTAACAGGCTAATAGACTGATAAGGGTAGATTGATATTTGGCTCTGTGTTATGGTAGGTTGGTAGGAGAAGTTGTGTTTTATATCCTCTATTATCATTATCTGTCTTATATTTGTTACTTTTTCATATTTTCATACTATTATTTGTTTTTCATTATTAATCGTTCTTCCTTTTTTCCCTTTTATTCCATATCTAGTATATTTTGATTATGGACTTGAATTTTGAGATGAAGGTTTTCTGGAAACAACCTGTCTATCTCTTTGAGGTAGTAGAAAGGTCAGAGTTCATTTTACCTTCTCCAGACCCCACTCGTGGGATTTCACTGAGTATGTTGTTGTTGTTGTTTTTGTTTTGTTAATATCCTCAATTCTTGACTCTTTGATTGTTATAATATTTTGTTTTAAGGTGTTCTAATCTTGAATTTATGAAATTTAA
>JAOTQR010077585.1:0-44753 GCA_025774065.1 Solanum ossicruentum | reverse complement strand
TAAATGAATAACTTCTTGATTTCAAAAATGAATATTTTGCATATTACTAAGCTTATGGAACTAGTTTTTATGCATGTTATTCTCAGGACTCTATTCGTGCCATTATGGTCTCGTTCCCCGGTTCCCAGGCTGGTTATTATCATGCATATATATATCTATATGTATATATGTATATATATTCCAAAGTAGGTTGGATACGGCGGGTTGATTTGCCCATGGGCCGGCTTTGTTTAGTTTGTAGATATAAGGAGCTGGGCTTGGGATATGTTGGCATCATGACGTGTGGGTTCTGGGCCTTGTTCGCCCCGGCTCACGTGAGTGCTTGGCCTCGCTCGCCTCGACTCACTTATCGGGCATGATGACCTCTACACATTACGATACGTGAGTGCTTGGCCGTTGTTCGACTCGGCTCACCTATCCTATGACGTGAGTGCTAGGCCGCTGTTCGCCTCGGCTCACTTATGCTATAGTTGGGACTTGTGTTGGAGATTTCGGGGATTTGAAAATTCTAGTGTTGTACTGTGGTATGGCGTGAGTTTGGAGGTCGCCATCGTTCCCGTCCGATATGCATTACTTTGATATTTTAAATAAAGAATTTTTTGATGATTGCATGCAGGTTTGACTAATATATTTTTATTGGATTTATTACTCTCATTTATGTTTCGTACTTTCCGCTTTACATATTCGGTACGTATTTCGTGCTGACCCCCTTCCTTCGGGGGCTGCGTTTCATGCCCGCAGGTACTGACGTGCAAGCTAGAGAGCCACCTTCTTAGGATCTCTATCTACCGTTGAAGTGCTCCCTTTGCCTCGGGAGCAGATTTTTGGTACACACATGTACACTTATTTTCTGTATTTTGCATTTATCTATATTCGAGGGTATGACGGGGCCCTGTCCCGTCCTATGATTCAGTTCGTATGTGTAGAGGTCTGTAGATACATGTGGGTGTGGGATATTGCATGTGGTATGACTACATATGTATGATATATTTGCTGGGCGGTTCTACCGCAACGGTGACCTTGTCGGCCCGCGTATATATGTGTATAGATATTTGTTGTATGCTAGGGTTGCTGTTTGCAGGTTTGGTTAGTTAGTAAAACAGAGGAAACTCTACCAAAATTTTGATAGATTCCTTAGCTAATATAGTTGGAAATCTGGTTTAATGTTTGTCCAATGAGCTTTCCGCGATGCTTTCGTGATGCGCCTTATTGGGCCCAAGTTTCTCAAATGTGTTTTTATCTATACTTAGTCAAATTTCACTTTATATCATACTAAACATTTCCCAATACTCCCCAAAGCACTTAGCCATGTTTCCACTCCAAATTCTAAGACTCAAAACCCTCATGTAGATTTAAGGATTCTTTTCAAGCTTCAAGTCTCCATTGTCAACCTTCACCAAGAACTTCTCCAAAGCTAAGGTATGTGGTGTTCAACCGTTGGGTCCTTTCACCCATAGTGCCTAAGTCTCCTTTTTACTTAATAATGCATGATTAATGTTGATTTTACATGTGAGTCTTATATATTGAGAAATGTACTCCACAATGATTTTAGTTCATGAAAGTATGGTTGTTTTAGCATGTTTTGAGCTCTAAATCTTGGATCTAATATTGGATTTGATGAGAGGTTTTGATGTGAATGTCTTGGGGGTGTTACAAGGTGTTGACTGATGGTTTTACAATAGATTTTCTTGCATGATTTCATCTCTAAATTGCAGTCTTTTACCCCCATTACACCCCCCAAGGTGTTTGATAAAATGTCCGACTAAGGTTTCTTGAGAAAATGAAGGCCCAAAGTATGAGATATGATATGAATGACGATATGATGATGAAACGAGCTTATGTAAATGATGAATCCTATGTTAAGTGTTGCATTATAATATTTGATCTACCCTATATAAAGTGTTGCATTAGACCATGCCCGATCCGGAGGGGGGGGGGACAAGAGCCCAGATAACCTAGATGAGGGTTAATACTCATCCACCAGAATGATAGGGTGGCATCATCATCAACTGAGATGGAGGTTTGTACTCACTAACCGAGATGGGGGTTTGTACTCATCCACCTAGATGAGGGTGAATACTCATCCACTAGGGTGATGGGGTGACATCATTATAAACCGAGATAGGAGTTTGTACTCATCCACCAAGATGAGGGTTAATACTCATCCACCTAAGTGATGTGGTGGCAACATCACTAACCTACCAAGGGGTTCATACTTTAGAAAATCTAGCTTAGTCTTTTCTACACATATGTTATTCTATATGAGCATGGGTTACTAAAGCATGTTTTACTTATGCATTGATCATGCATTTCATATTGCTATATCATGTCTATTGCCTATGATTATACATGTTGAATATGAAACTCTCTCTTGTTGCATTACATCGCACATACTTAGTACACTCAAATGTACTAACACATACTCTTAGTTATATGATATCACCATGTAAGGACCCGATGCCCAAGTTAATCATCCTTCTCCACGTGGCTAGACAGTGTTATTCCAAGTTTGTCAGTGAGTCCGTCATTTCAGGAACTTTGGTTTATGCTTCCCTTGTATCTATGTATTGAGACACAATCTTATATTCTATTTGACTATGAGGGTGATCCTGGTTACTTTGTCTTGGCCCCCGCTCTATCTATGTATATAGAGGTATTTGTTGGACAAGTTACGTATTTATGATATGAACTATGATTTCTTGTCTTTTGATGTTGATGTGTTGTAAAGCTTTCCCTTAACTCCAATGCCCCATTCTAATCTACATGTCTTTTATATGCTTCCGCGATTAAGGATATGTAATGACAAGTTAAGAGGGTTATTTGGGGTTCCTTCAGGTTCCTCATTCGCCGTGTCACATCTAGAACCTAGGCTTGGGTTGTGACAACCCTTGCCGGAGAATGTGGCTAGGTTCTTCACTTGACTTCACTATTAGTTAGTTCAAGTATTAATTTCTAGACTCTCGTGTATTTTACTTTTCTTCTTGTTTTTGCTACTGGGCTTTACTTAGAGGCTAACTGGCACTATGACTAAACAAAAGCTCTACATAACAAGTGACTTGTTTCAGAACTTGCAGACACATATCCTTTTTTATGGGCAAGACTCTGAAGACCCCCAAACTCTCCTTCAACATTTTGCTCAAACATGGAGGGGGTGCTTGGAACAAGACATCCTGCTTAGGAGGCTGTGGCTCTCCAAACCTTTCCCATGACTCTCAGGAGTGAAGCTACATAATGGTGGTAAAGTCTCCCATCAGATGTGTGTTCAACTGGCGGGAGATGCGGAGACTCTTCCTTATGAATTTCTACAAAGAGCCCAACAAGCAAGAGCTACAAGATGACATCTGTAATTTTAAACGAGTGCTAGGAAAATCTTTAATAGTAACTTAGGAAAGGTATAAGAAGTGTCTGGGGGTGAAGCAGAACCATTGTCTGATGATGTATTAGTGACTAGTTTCTACCGAGCACTAACCTCTGAACAACAAGGACATGCTGAGGCCTTATTTAGAGGGGACTATTGGGCATTTATGAGGCGGCCTTTCAATGAAATTGTCAAATATATGGATAAACTATCTACCGTCACCCAATTTTACCAGCCACTTCAAAAACAACTAGTGTCAACCACTAGTGCATCAGAGGAACTTCAAGTGCTACCAGAAAGGAGAGTATGCCTAATTGGCTTAGGGTACCACACCAGTAATGCATCATTGATAAATTGTCAAGGATTGAGCGTATGCTTGAGCAAGTGCTTACCAAAACCAACGGGGAAGAAGAGATTATACAAGAGATAAAGCTTGATGTCATCAAGGGAAACTACAAAGTGGACCAATAAGTAATGACAATTCAAAGAATTAATGACAGGGTTGAGCAACTTGCAACACAATTAGAGTCTATGCAAAGAGATCAGAGAAGAGCCCAAAGAAGTAAAGATGAGATTCCATCAACCCATGAGGAATTCTAAGTACTCATGATGACAAAGTCTATCCACGACATTTAGAAAGGAGCTTCTTGGGAGGCAACCCATGTATCTTTCATGTTTTTTGGTTTATTTTTAATTTTAATTTGGATATTTGAATTATTAAGCAGTTGTTCGGTGCTTGTTTTGATGTGTAAGACATTGGATCAGTTATATTATTCTAGACATTGGTGTATGTTGAAGTGTGATTTATAGGAATGGACCAAAAGCTGAAGAGTTGTAGAAAATTGCATGTAGAGTAACCTCTGTGAGTAGGCCTGTTAGTCATAGTCAACATTATGACTCATAGTCATCCTCGTAGAGGGTAAAAATATGGAATTAAAGTAGGCACACACACTACAAGCAAACCTTTTGATTCATAAGGTCCCCTATGTGTCGTAAGTAGGGTTCGTAGTGCCCAGGTCATGGATTTTGAAATCTTTTATAGTGTTGGATCTACTACGAGACTAGGACCTATGAGTCATAAGACCCCTTACAACTTGTAGTCGTGGTTTCATAGAACCTATACACAGGTTTTAACTTTTGGCTCGACTTAATATAAAAAGGGGTCACCTTACTTCGGATACCCTAAATTAACATAAAATTTCCTAAATTCCTTTACCCTTCACTTTTTCGGTCACCATCCCCACTACCTACGTCATGTTATGGAAAGTATTCCAATGATTGTGTACTTCTAGGGTTCTCACCTTTCTCCTTATTTTCTAATACATCATTATGCTTCTCGATCACTCATTTGGTAAGTTTGCTTGATTAAATTTCAGCACACTCCTATGATGAACTCCTGATATTTCATGATGATTGTTTGTTGATAAGCATAGTAAAGATACCCACGAGATAATGACCTTGCATTAGTATGAGAATTAGGGTTAGGTCGTTTGGATTCCCTTGCATGATTTTTTTTTGCTTTTGAGAATGCTCTTGTTGGGTGGTTATAGAGTTAACTTGTTGAGTTTAATGATTGATTTTTTGGTGATAAATTTCCAAAATCATGTTGGAAATGAAATTTAGTGATATTGGTATGTATTGTAATGTGCTAATTCATGTTACCCCTATAAAAAGCTTTATCAGACTCTCATTGAATCTCCATGGATGGTAATGTTGTTGATGAGCATGAGTTTAGAGACTAGTCATTCTTGGGTGTAACTTGAATGTATTTGGGACAATGTTTGACTTTGGGGTAATAGTGGATGGTTTTGTCATGATTCATATTGGGTTTAATTGTGTGTTTGCGATTTTGTTTTGCTTCGATGCTGTTATTTATTGATTTGAATGGGTTTTAGTTCTTGTGGGAAGGTTACAGGCACCCCAACTGCCTTCTATTTCCTTCTACAAAGACCCACTATGACTCATAGTCTACCTTACGTGTCTTAGTGGCCTCTCATGTGAAGCAACAGTCATCTATGGTTCCTTAACTATTACTATACGAGACCCATTTATGACGCGTAGTGTCTACTACGAATCATACTAAGGAGATCGTAAGATCTGCCTCCCTTTGAATTATATTCTGTTCCTTACGAGCTCAAACTATGACTCGTAGGTCATCCTATGAGTCATACACAAGGCTCGTTTTTGTGATCAGAATGTTATTTTTCTGGCATCCTTGCACTACGAGGCCAATGTACGACTCGTAGGACACCATACGAGTCATACCTGTGCCTTGTACCTATGATTCTACAGCTGATTCAGTGCATACTACTTGTGTTTTCCTTTACTAATTATATTATTCTTGATTTTCTCTTTTATGTGAGTCATTTTTTATCAAACATTATGGTGCTCACGACGTATTTTGGGGTTGAATTTTCAGGTTATATGGCCCCTAAGGCTAGAAAAGAAGCAACTAAACCTTTTGGGCAAAAATTAAAGGATGACCCATCTGATGATGAGCAATCTGAGGGATCTGTGGAAGTCCACAGAGTCTGGGTAGAGCCCGAGGCAAATGTGCCTCAGACTCGATCCTGCACGGTACTGATACCTATGGAAGTCACTAGTCCCTCCCACTTTGAAGAGGAGGACAATGAAGAAAATAGGATAATGGCCTCTCAATTTTTGAGTCAGACTCTATTGAGGCATCACAAACCAAGCATGAGGATACTATACCCCAACAGCTGGTTGATCCTACTTATACTGTCACATCCACAGACCCAAAAAAATATGAGATGGTGCATACTAGGCATGAAGGAGATTTATGATAAGAGGATGGAACTAAAAGGTCAAGGGAAGCCGGTCCGGCAATTTCATAAGGGATCGAGGCTCAAGGACTCAAGGCTGAGAAGTGTGCCAAACTTAGAAGCTGAGATTGATCACCATGGGCTAGCATGGCTTTCAAAAAGGTTGGGAAATTATGCCCCATATTTAGTCGGGGAATTTTATGCATCCTACTACACTACTATCCGCAGTGACCTTCCTAGAAATAAGAAGGCAATTGAGTAGCCATGGCTGCGTGAGGTCCTAGTTCAGGGTGAGACTGTTGACATTTCATAAGAAATTATAAGAAGGGTCTAGTTTAGGCCACCCCGTTCCACTGCTGAATATGATAATCAATTGTAAAGATGAGGAAGGCGGTGAATGAGAATGATGTTGGGTTGAAAACATAGCTTCTCAGGTGGATAGCAGGATCAATTTGCGAGTCGGGCGCTGAGCTTACATAGGTCACTAGACATGTTGATCCTACTATGATATCCCACCTCTCATTCCGGGAAAAATTTTGGTGGTCTATTATCCTTTGGCGCATCAGACCCACATTTACGGATAATGTGATCACATCGGAGAGAGCTGTACTATTAGCTAGCATTCTAGCTAGCCAAGAGATTAACTGGGCTCGCATCATGGCAGATAGATCCATGAGTCAGCGTTCCGTACCTAGACTCCATTGCCTTTTCCCATCTTAGTACATATATTAAGCAATGTAGTTGACGTACATGTTTCTCTCCATTTGGACCTATATCTAGAGGCTTTGCACCCCTTGGATCCCAGCCTGATCAAGGCTAATGAGAACCCCGTGGCCCTATAGAGAGCAGCTTCGCCTCCCATCCCAGAGCTATTCCCCGGGGAGCCACAGATATAGGAGCAGACTCCAGCCACCACCAGTGTTACTCTAGCTCTTTCAGAGCCGTCTACAGTTGTTGAGACTGAGGCGATGCTATCCTCTAGCACACCAGCACCAGCACCTCATACTATACAGGTTGATTCTGCAGACTTTTCTTTCATGTTTGCTCTTGCTTTTCAGGCATTGGTGCACAGGGTAGCGACAATAGAGTTCCAGTTGTAGAGGTTGGATAGCCAGATCAGACTATGGGTCCGTTGGACGGTCCAAGGCTCAGAGGAGAGGGCCAAGGCATTCACTGGTGAGTTGATAGATGAGAGAGTCAACGAAGTGGATGCCAGAGTAGATGCCTTCGAGGATAGGGTCCAGAAGAGGCTCGAATATGCTAAGCTAGCTGACATGATTGTTCTGACAAAGGACTTGGCCAAGTTTAAGGCCGATTTGTTAAAGATGCTAGCATCTCCTATAGCAGTCTCGGAGGTGGCATTGACGCATGATGATATATTTGACCTTTTCGCTGACCGCCCACATACCCATGGGAAGTAGCCACTCGAAAGTGATGACCCAATAGTAAGCCAGAAGAGGCCCCGTACGGATAATGAGGTTGTGCACAGGAGGAGCCGATACTGGAGGAGGTCGTGCAGGGTTACCAGCTCTGGCAGCATTGAGTAGGGAGTTGGAGCAGCGGATAGCATGGGGACAGAGTAGCTCGCAAGCAGCTATAGCCCAGACCACCAAGAAGGTGACCGAGGCCTAGGACCCCCAGGACCAGACAGATTCCTGTGCTTGAGCACCATGTGTTTACTATTTTGATCCCCGTCTTTATTTTATATTCATGGATACTTTGCCCTATGTATTAGATAATATTTTCCTTATGTCGGTTTTTGGATACTTTTAAATATTGTGTTTCAACTATACTTTGGATATTTGGTTTTAAATTTTATTTATATATATGTGTGTGTATGTGTGCGTACGTGCGCTTACTTTGAGGAAAAAGTATTTTTTTGGTGGGATGTGTGAAGTTATGGATTAGGGTGAAGTTTGAGGAATCTCAAGTCTGTAACTTCCCCTATTTTTGATCCCAAGGTTTCCTTGCCATGATTCTTTTTCCCTGTAGATATTTTTTGAAGTTCTGTTAAATCGGCATGTTTAGGTAATATAGATAATTTGTATATATATAGTAGCTACTATCTTTTGGCACATATATATTCTTTAAATGCTTTTTGTTTTGAAAATACGGTACCCTCAAAATTTTTGAGATTATTGGTTATTTTTGCAATCATGCCTATGATTATCTGGAAATGTTTGTTCTGATAAAGAGAAGGCAAGTTGATGCTTGAAGCATGACCTGTGAGTCTATACTTGATTGTGTATACGATGCCATGTGTGTGTGAGCTTATTTTGCACATTCATATGTTATGTATGGACTCAGAACTTGCCTTATCACTCTAAGATTGGAAAGGTGATTTGGTTGAATTGGGAAAGTATCTTAGGCCATTGTTCTTTTAGTGAAGTCCACTTTTTGCCTAAATGACAGAATGTAATAGTTGATCCCTTGTTACAATTGTTTGAGCCTCTCATGTACCTGTTCTTTCTTGACTCCTAGCTAGCTTCGCCTTGTTTTATGAAACACTATGATACTATCTTTGGTCTATCCTTGAACATGTGAACCTTGATTAAGGCTAAAAGCCTAAGTTGATGGTGGCTACAAATTGTGGCCCTGGTTTGGGGAATAGATATTGTGTGCTTTACCTCAGGCTAAAAGCTTAAGTTGAGGCTAGCCTTTATTGTGGTAAAGTAATGAAAATGAGGAGGTTAGTTAGGAAAGAAAGAAAGAAATAGAAAATTCATGTGTCGGGTGAGAAAAAGAAAAGTAAAGTTGCCTTGGATTGAAGAGAATAACAAAATAAGTTCAAGGCACAACTGAAAAAGAGAACGAAAGCACCTGGGAAAAGCTTAAAAAGGAAGAAAAAGGATGGATTTAGTGAAAATGGTTGAGTTATGGAGATAAAAGTGTTGATAAACATGGTTAAAGGATAGTTTTTAGTCATAACTTTCCTAAAATACCATACCAAAGCCCCATGAGCCTATGTTACAAGCCACTAAGTCCTTAAGTGATCCGAATTCACTTTGTCATCAGTTCAGAGTTGAGTATAAAGGAAAGTCTATGGTGATAGTCATTTTTCATGAATTTTATTTTTGAGAGTGGGAATGCTTGCACAGTCTCTGAATTTTAAATGCACCTTGAGTGAGAAAGAGAGATTTCTTTTCTGTGAGGGTATTTTCACTTCATGATTGGCATATGATTAATTCAGTTATTTTGGATTGCTAATACTCCTTTACTTGTCATAGTGGATTGCCGGATATATCTTGGTGGTTTGGTCTGCTTAGTAGCTTAACAATCAGGTTTTAAAAATGAGAGTTGGTACCTGAATGGGAGTTAAATGATGTATATGCACCATTAGCGTAGCTACTATGTGTTTCTCATTGTCTGTTTAGATGGAGTCGACTCTTGAGGACAAGCAATAGTTCTAAGTTGAGGGTGTTGATGTGCTGTCAAAACATAGCTCATTTGGTGACTAAATCAAGGGATTTTGCAAGTCCTTAATGCGAGTTTTTATGGGTTTTATGTGCTTTTATGTTGTTATTGCTGAAAAGAGAGGATGACATGATTTTCACAAAAAATTGCAGATTGTTGCTGAAGTAGAGGACATACGAGCCAACTTACGAATCATAGCCCAAGCTACGAGTCATAGGATGATCTTATAGCAAGAAATAGTGAGCAAAATAAAAAATCTGCCAAATGTAGGTCAGTTATGTGAGGTCACTCTATGAGTCGTAGGTCTAACTATGACTTGTATAAGTGGGGTCATAGGAGGAAACAGAGAGCTAAAGGTTTGTACCAAGAACTTAAGGCCTAGACTACAAGAGGAGCATACGAGTCATAGCCCAAGCAATGACTCGTAGCAGTGGGTTGCAGAACTCAGGTCTAAAATGCAAGAAGTTGACCACAAAACCTCAATTATGACTCATAGGTCATCCTACGAGTCGTATCTGTGTAACTTACTTGCTACCAACTATCTTTTCTATTTAATTTTTAGGGTTAAATTGTAAATAGTATAAATATTTAATGATAGGATTTTAGAAAGAAGAAGAGCTGAGACATTTAACATTTGGTAGAACACTTTGAATATTCTCTCTTGAATATTATAAGGATTTTTCTAGGGTTTAGTGTAGATTCTCATTTTTATTTTTGAAGACCCACTTTTGGAGATTGCAAAACTCAGATTGTACTCATTCTCCATTAAGCCAAGCTTGTGGTTTGCAACTTGTGGTGTTCTTGTTCTTCATTGTTTTGGGTAAATTCTCAACTATGTCTTGTAACTTCATTATTGTTGATTTTGCCTTAGCCATGAGTAGCTAAGCACCCACAACTTGGGGTTGTGGGAACATGATAATCTTGATGTTCACACTCTAATAAGAAAGCGATCGCTGTCAGTAATTAACCTAACCAAAGGTTAGGGTCCAATCCACAGGAAATACAAGGTTTGACTATAGAATTCACTACCAATCTTTCGAGCATCGATAACTAAAATCTCTAAATGGGGGGTTTTGTGATTTAAGAATAAAAATAAAAATAAACACTATGCTAACTATGCGGGAAGACACTCAAATTTGGGGACAACTCGGGAATTGTGTTCCCCATGGTATGTTGACTCAATTACCCTAAACAACATAACTCTAATTGGAAAATCATATGCAGGACGGTAACTTAGGTTCTTCCAACCCTCTTGTGAAGGTGAAGGTCAAATTTCACCATGGCGCTCAGTCGGTAACCATGGTATGCCAACTAACCATTACCCATTGTCCCAATCAACCTTCCCTTAGTAAGTTTTGGTTGATTAGACGAGAACATATCAATCGAACCCTATTGTCTACTTCCCTTTTCTTATTCATCACCACCTTGGTCGGGATCGTGATAGTAGGTAGGGTTTGGTGTTGGCCACCACCAAACATCAATCATAATGACGAGTGATAAACAATACCTGCAAAAACCCAACTGTGGAAATGCACAAAGCCTAGGTTATTTCAAGTTAAGTACCCATGGTTCCCAAAACCCCACATTGTGGGTGCTTAGCTACTTAAGGCTAAGCCAAAACCAATAATAATAATGCACCTAAATGACATAGTTGAGATTTTACCCAAAGTAATAAAGAATAAAAGCACCATAAGTTGCAAGCCAAAAGCTTTGATGAATGGAGAATGAATATAATGTGGGTCTTGCAATCCCCAAAAGTAGGTTTTCCAATTTGAAAGAAAAAAATTTACTCTAAACCCTAAATATATTCTAGAGAATATTCAAAGTGTTTTTCCTCCAGATTCACCTCCGTTATCCTTAAAATAAACCCTATCATAAATTGTTTATAGTATTTATAAATTTAACCCTAAAATTAAACCAAAAAGACAGTTGGCAGTAGGTACGTTGCACAGGTAGGACTTGTAGGGTGACCCACAAGTTGTAATTGGGGTCTCGTATCAGGAACTTTGCATTTTGTACTTGACTATTACGAACAACAGGTATGAGTTGTTTCTTGGGATACAACTCGTATGCTCCTCTCATAGTCTAGTCTTTCAGTTATTGGTCATAAATTTTGGCTTTCAGTTTCATGCTACGAATCCAACTATACGAGTCGTAGGGAGACTTACAACTCCTAGAGTGGCCTCGTAGTGCTGACCTCCACTTAGTATATTTTTTATTTTTGCTCACTGTTTCTTGCTACAAGATCACCCTATGACTCATATCTTGGGCCACGACTCGTAGGAAGGATCGTATGTCCTGTAATTCAACAAAATCTGCAACTTTCTCCCAAAATCATGCTAACCTACCTTTTCTGAAATAACGACACAAAAAGACATAAAAATCATAAAAACTTGCATTTAGAACTCACAAAATCCCTTATTTTAGGCATCAGATGTTGTATTTTGGCAGCACATTAACACCCTTAACTTAGAACTATTGCTTGTCCTGAAGCGACGACTCAATCTAAGCAGACAATTAGAAACACATAGTAGCTACTCTAATGGCATATACATCATTTACTCTAATTCAGGTACCCAACCTTAATTTTCAAAACCAAATTGTAAAGCTACTAAGAAAACTAAAACACAAAGATGTATCTAGAAATCCAACTATGACAAGCAAAGGAAGTATTGTCCCCTTTAGTTAGTTGGTGATGCAGCTTCTTTCCCCTTTCACTTGGGCCTTATTGGATTCAAATTGGTTGGCCGCCCATTTTTTCCTTTTATCCTTAGTTTTGGGCCCAACTAGTCAAGTGCATTGTGATGTACTTGGGCCCTTTAATTATTCAAATTGTCCTGTAAGTATTGTCCATTTACGATGGTAAAACACGATCTAAAGTTACACCCTTAACACATACTTTATTCGTAATCGGACTTGGACAAATTCGACTTCGGGCCTTGTCTCCGTTTAGCTAGCAAATTTAATCTAAGTAAGTAGGTGACTCAGGTGCTATACTATGTCCTATAATCACCTCACTTCTTTACCTTGTTTAAGGTTGTGATCTCCTCACTCTGACTTAAAACTTATTTACATTCGACCCTCTTCAGCGCTAGACATACATGTCGCCCACTAATTTGAGATTCAAGAACTTTTAAAAAATGGCGCTAATTTGAAAAGTCATATCGTGTTTCATTTGCATAGTACTAGTATTGGAAGATGTAGGGTGTTACATCCTCCCCCCCTTAGGAACATTCGTCCTCGAATGTCAACACAATTGGATAGCTTAACCGAGTTTAAACCTTTACTTACCCAAACTTTTGACAACACACTAAATATTCAATCAGACGTACCTATTAGTGTCCCAATTCTGCATGTTGGACTTCCTCTTTAGCTTCAAATAAGTAGGGGTATTTTGATTTCATCGTGTCCTTAGCCTCCCATGTTATTTCTTCTGCTTGTTGGTTCCTCCAAATTACTTTTACTAAAGCTATTTATTTATTCCTTAGCTTCTTAACTTAATGATCTAGAATAGCAACAGGTACCTCTTCATAGGTGAGATCTTCTGTAACCTGCACATCCTCAATAGGAGTGATACAGGATGGGTCACCTATGCAGTTTTGAAGCATTGAGACATGGAAAATCGGATGAACCATTGAAAGCTCTTGGGGTAGCTCTAGTTCATATGCAACCTACCCGAACTTCTTAATAATCTGATATGGCCCTATGTAATGTTTTCTCAATTTTCCTTTCTTACCAAATCTCATAACCCCTTTCATTGGACATACCTTCAAAAATACCCAATCCCCTACTGAGAATTCTGGTCCTCTCCTTCTAGCATCCGCATATTATTTATGATGACTTTGGGTTGTTTCTAGCTGCTGTTGTATTACCTTAACTTTTACATGACTTGTTGTACTAGATCTGGCCCAAGCAAGGTGGTTTCACCCACTTCAAACTATACAATCGGCGACCTACATTTCCTTCCATACAAAGCTTCATAAGGTGACATCTTGATACTTGCATGGTAGCTATTATTTTAGGCAAATTATATAAGTAGCAAATGATCCACCCAACTACTTTTAAAGTCCAACGCACAAGCTTGCAACATATCTTCAAGTGTTTGAATAGTGCGTTCTGCTTGACCATCTGTTTGAGGGTGGAAAGTTGTACTCAAATTCACTTGTGTTCCTAAACTTCTTTGGAAGGACTTCCAAAACTTTGCAGTGAATTGAGCCCCCTGATCAGAGATAATGGAGATTGGGACTCCATATAGCCTGACTATCTCTTTGAGGTATAGCTTGGTATACTCTTCAGCTGTATAATCACTCCTGACTAGCAAGAAGTGTGCTGACTTCGTGAGTCTATCAACTATTACCCATATGGAGTCAAACTTCTAAAATGAGCGAGGCAACCAGGTAACAAAATCCTTATTGATCATATCCCACTTTCATGTTGGAAGTTCTATACACTGCATATAACCTCTTGGCTTTTGGTGTTCTACTTTCACCTATTGGCAATTTGGACATTGAGCCACAAATTCTGCAAGGACTTTTTTTATGCCTCCCCACCAAAACATTCCCTTCAGGTCATGATACATCTTAGTTGATCTTGGATGGATGGAATATCGGGAATAATGGGCTTCTTCCATTATCCTCTTTCTTAATCCATTGATATCCGGCGCATATAATCTATTTTGGCAGTAAAGTACTCCATTTTGTGTAATGTCAAAGCACTTTATCATATCCTGACTCACCTTTTCCTTAAGCTGTCGTATAACAGGTTCCTCTAACTATTTTCCTTTCACCTCCATTACCAATGAATACGCTGCTGCGTTATGTACCATAACCCCTTCCTTTCGAGTTTCAAGAAGGAGAACCCCTAAACTAGCTAGATGATATAGATCCTTAGCCACTCCTTGACTTACCATAGCTTGATCACCAATATTCATGATTGTTTTATGACTCATAGCATCGTCTACCACATTTGCCTTCCCTGGGTGGTAAAGTATATCAACGTCATAATCCTTTATTAGTTCTAGCCATCTCCGTTGTCTTAAACTTAGGTCTTTCTACTTCAAAATGTACTACAAACTCTTATGGTCAATATATATGTCAATGTGAACCCCATAAAAATAGTGGCGCCATATTTTCAGAGCAAACACAACCGTTGCTAGCTCAAGATCATGTGTTGGATAGTTTTTCTCATGTGGTCGAAGTTGCCTAGATGTATAAACAATTACCCTACAATGCTGTGTCAGCATACACCCTAAGCCAATTCTTGAATCATCACAATACACTGCATACCCTTCTGTGCCTTCTGGAAGTACTAGCACAGGTGCAGAAGTTAGCTTATTTTTCAGCTCCTGGAAGCTCCTTTCACACACATTATTCCATTGGAACTTGGTTGCCTTATGTGTAAATTTTGTTAGAGGTGCAAAAATGGAAGAAAAACTTTTAAAAAACCTTCTGTGATAACCTGCCAACCCTAGAAAGCTCCAAACTTCTGTGGGTGTTGTAGGCCTTGGCCAATCTTTCACAGCCTCTATGTTTTGTGAATCGACCCTTATCCCCTCATCAGACATAATATGACCCAAGAATGCCACTAATTTTAGCCAAAATTCACATTTAGAAAATTTGGCATACATCTATCTATCACGAAGAACCTGTAACACTTGTCGTAAATGATTTGTGTGGTCCTCTTCTGATCTTGAATATACCAAAATGTCATCTATAAATACTATCACGAACATATTCAAAAATGGCTTGAATACCCTATTCATCAGATCCATAAAAATTTCTAGTGTATTCGTCAACCCAAATGATATAACAAGAAATTCAAAGTGACCATAGCGTGTTCTGAAAGTACTCTTAGGTATATCTTTCTCCTTCACCCTCACTTGGTGATAACCTGATCTCAAATCAATTTTTGAAAAGCATTTGGCACCCTATAACTGATCAAATAAATCGATAATCCTGGGGAGGAGGTATTTATTCTTAAATGTCACCCTATTCAATTGTTGATAGTCGATACACATTCTCAAGATTCCATCCTTTTTATGTACAAATAACACTGGTGTACCCTAAGGGGACACGCTAGGTCTTACAAAACCCTTCTCCAATACGTCTTTTAACTGCTCTTTTAATTCACGCAATTCTGCTAGGGCCATTCTATATGAAGGGATGGAAATAGGTTGAGTGCCTAGAAGTAAGTCAATACCAAAATCTACATCTCGTTCTGGAGGTAAGCCTGGAAGTTCTTCAGGGAACACATCAACAAATTCATTTACTATTGGAACAGATTGAAGAGTTGGCGATTCTGCCTCCGTATCCCTTACTCTAACTAAATGACATATATACCCCTTAGATATCATCTTTCTAGCCTTAAAATAAGAGGTAAACTTACCCTTTGGAACCCCAATATTGCCTTCCCATTAAAGAACTGCCTCATCTGGAAAGTGGAAGTACACTTTCTTAGTTTGGCAATCGACGGTGGCATAGCAAGAAGCTAGCCAATCCATGCCCATTATAACATTAAATTCCACTATTTCTAGCTAAATAATATTAGCTAATGTGTCACGATCACAAACAATTACTACACTGTCATAATAAATCCTTCTAGCCATAATAGATTCATTGGTTGGTGTGGACACTTTAAATGGTTTGTTCAATAATTTGGGTGTTCTCTTAAGCTTCCCAGCAACTATTGGGGTAATGTAAGATAGTTTAGAACTAGGGTCAATTAATGCATATACATTATGTGAAAAGATGGACAATATACCTGTGACCACATCAGGTGAAGCTTCCAAATTTTATCGACTCCCCAGAGCAGAGGTGCGATTCTGGACTCCGCTAGAGCTATCTGCCCCTCTAACACCTCTACCATCAATAGTAGGTGCTTGTTGACCCCTACCTAATGGAGGAACTGATAGCGATGATGCAACAGTTGAACCAGTAGTTGTGTTATATCACTCATACGCCTCCTAGGGTAATCTCTTATCATATGCCCTGGCGCATCACACCAATAAAAAGCGTCTGTCCCAAGATGACATATACCTGAATGTCTTCTTCCATACTATTTACAAGGTTGTGTAAGGGTCATTTGCTAGCCTGCTGAATATCCCGCTGTCCGAGCGCCTTGCCCTTCATTTCTTGGACCAAATCGATTTCTTCTAGACCCCTAAAATTGTGATGGAGCACTGGCTGCAGAGTAGAAAGCTGATGGCCTAGGTGATCTATTAGAAAACTGAGGCCTATGCTCACCTTGGAGTGGTGCAAACTGCCCTGTTAGACTACCCCCTTTCTAACTCTTGTGTCCTTCTCCTTTGCCTCTGATCCTCCAATTTTTGTGCAAATGCTTGCATTCTCACTATGTCCATATCTTTGTTCAGGGAAGCAATGGTACAGTCTCTGACCAAATATGTATCCAATATATCCACATATCGATGAACTCTATTTGCCATAGTAGCAACTACATTAGATACCTGGCCAGGGAATTAAATTGAAGGCTATACTTTCTCACGCTCATATTCCCTTGGTGGAGATTCAAAAACTGATCTGCACTGGCCTATCGAATCTCTAATGGTAAGTAATAGTCGAGAAATGCCTCTTTGAACTCTTTCCAAGTAGTTAGGGGAGCATCTACATCTTTGGATTTCTTCCATGCTTCGTACCACAATATAGCTACACCCTTCAATCTGTTTGTTGCTAGATCAACATCTTCTGTACCACTCACATGCATAACATCTAAGGTGCGCTAAATCTGATCAATAAAGTCTTGGGGATCTTTATTAGGGTCTGACCTAGAGAAATATGGAGGGTCAAAATTTAGGAAGTCACGTATCCTTGTGCTAGCTTCCCTATTTACACCACCTGCACCTATAACTGGACCTTCCTATCTTTGACTTTGTCCAGCAACTATACGTGTCAATAATTGGACTACATTTCTCAAATCCTGCACGGTAGCATCGATAGGTGATTCTGGGGGAATTTCACTACTTCCGGGTTCATCAGGAATTGGAGGAGTTGGAGATGTCTGTGACAGAGGCTCATCGTGAGCCTCATTTCATTGTCTCACCTGACTAGGTATACCAACCACCACTTTTACTCCCTTTCCTTTACCTTTGTTTTGCCTAGTTTCTGGCATACTTGTTGTACAAATCAATTTAGGAGTTAGACATAATTGACCTATTACATTTGGCTCTATGACACGATCTAAAGAATGAAAATGAAGTAACAACTCCTAAATGTCATGTAGCCTCCTTCTTATAAATATGATGCATAACACATTGATAAATAAGATTCTACATAGACACGGCTTTGTAGACTCCTTAGGATGACCCGCTCTGATACCACTTCTGTCACGCCCAAACTCGCACTAAGGCAGACTGACACCCATTGCTGATAAGGCCCGGAGAACCAACCTATAACTATGCGCTTGCTTTACATATTATAACAGATTTTTACATTCAACATGCCTTTAAGAAAGTAAATAGTAATAACAAGCCAAAAGAAAATGCATATGGCTAGGCCGTTGGGGCCACGGTGTCTAACATAGGAGACATGACCACACTTTAATATACATAGTCTACAAAGCCTCTAGATAAGGAAGAGTATTTGATAAGTGTCGGGACAGGCCCTGCCTCAAATAACTATACAATACAAAAATACAAGCTCTAGACAGACAAAGCTCCGAAGCAACCTGGAGCTTGGTAACAGCAACTACATATCCTGTACTCCTATTGGGGAGATCTACTAGCACTTGTACCTACAGCATGAAATGCAGGTCCCCCATAAGGGACGTCAATATGAGATAATGTACTGAATATGTAAGGCAAGAAATATTGTATATGAAGTAACAACTCAAATGAGACTATGCACTGGTGTAGGATAAGAGACCACCTTTAGTTATACTGTGGGATCATATACTTTGTGTTCTTTTAATTACTTTACCTTCACTGTATAATCTGTGCACAAAATGTAATACAAATGACCAGCAGATCAGTGGTAAGTCTATATCTGAATCGGCCTTGGATAGGCTTTTCCTTTAACCCTTTGGGCTAGCCCCTATGATAGGATCAACCCTGGCTAGGTGATTATTCCACTCCTCGGGTTACTACCCATCAATATGCAATATACTTATCTTTCAATTGCTTTTGAGATGATTCTTTTAGTGGTCATAATATTGGAACTGGAGGACTGTAGATACAACATATGACATGTACATAATCACAAAGACAACACCATAATGAAAGGAGTAGGCTACACAAATAATGAAATGCATAGGAGGTAGAATAACAAATGAACTTTATATAATAGAACGAACTCGTGTATCTTGGTATCCAAGTATGTATGAAGATTTGAAGCTGACTATGTATGGGAGCATATGAACATGTTAAAGAGTTGTGATAGAGTTAATAGTTGTGTCAGAGTTGGTCAGTGCCTTCATATTCCAAGGAAGGATCTATGCTTCATGCCAAATAATATGAAATCAAGTAGCCTTACATACCTCGTTGTACGACCTCGCTATTACCTCGAGATAACCTTCCCTTCCTCCAAATATTACTCTACAATATAGTAGGTGATAAAACTAGCATTAGCAGCCAATAGATACATCTTGGCAGCCTAATCTCATTAAAAAAATAACATATGGGCAGCAAGCATATAATTATAAACTCGAGCGTATTCCTTCAACCTTTCCGCCTCTAATCATATTTTCTAATAAAAATTCTCATATACATATCATGTGTATCCTGGTTTAGCGACATAACAGTCTTATAATAGCCCACAAAGCACAATACATAACAAATCTACGCAACATACAAATAGGCGGCATAACGTTCCATCTCTTCGCTTCATTTTAACGTCGACAATACCGAACCTGCTTCAACTTTAACCAAACTATCCCCACCATATATACACATAAAACTAGGCCTAAAATAGTTCAAAAATAGTCCTAAAAATAGGTAGAGTATGTGACACCACAGTCCTCAATCAAGCAACCCACAAGTTCCTATTACGAGCACAATTATGATGTCACACAAGAACTCACTTTGGCGGACTGTAAAAATGGTCCACCAGTCTTTATACATCATTATAGAACTAACACTTATTAATAACAATAGCATCACTTCATAATCAATCCAACCAAAAAGAGAAAAGCTTCCAAATAACCAGGAAAAAATGTATAACAATGTTGGAACTCATGCTGTCCAAAATTTTATGCATATACCTAACCAACATAGTCTCTTGTTTTTCATAAAGAAACCTCACTAAACACACAAATATAATCACTTACCTTTACCTTAAATGTGTAGTGCTTATCCAAGAACCCTAAAAGTCTCTTGTGGCTGCTTGTCAAGTCAAGAAAGAGTTGAGAGAAAACTTGGAAGACAATCTGATTTGTTTTTTGTTCAAGTTAAAATGGCCTATGAGAGCTGTTTTAAACCCTTTTTAAGGGGGGACGTTGGTCGACTGACTAAGGTATTCTTATCCTTACTTTAATAAATTGGTGATGCAGCTTCTTTCACCTTTCACTTGGGCCTTATTGGGTTCAAATTGGTTGGGCCTTGGCTGCCCATTTTTCCCTTTTCTTCTTAGTTTTAGGCCCAATTAGTCAAGTGGGTTGTGATGTACTTGGGACCTTTTATTATTCATGTTGGTGTATAAGTATTGTCCATTTACGATGGTAAAACACAGGCTAAAGTTACACCTTTTAGCATGGACTTTATTCATAATCGGACTTGGGCAAATTCGACGTCGGGCCTCGTCTCCATTTAGCTAGCAAATTTAATCTAAGAAAGTAGATGACTCACTTTCTAGCTTACTAAGTCCTACAGGCACCTAACTTCTTTACCTCATGTAAGGTTGTGATCTCCTCACTCTGACTTAAAACTTATTTACACTTGCTAGACATACATGTGGCCCTCTAATTTGAGATTCAAGAACTTTTCGAAATTGGCGCTAATTTAAAAAGTCATATCGTGTTTCATTTGCATAGTACTAGTATTGTAAAATGTGGGGTGTTACACTAGGTATCAAGAAAGAATGAGTGTAAGAGAGCCTCAAACAATAGGAACAAGGGGTCAACTATCACATTTGACAGGTAATTTAGACAATAGTGCGCTTACTAAAATAATAAAGGCCTAAGATCCTTTCCAAGTCAACCACATTACTAATCCACTCTTAGAGTAATAAGGCAAGTTTTGAGTCAATACATGATGCATGAATGCGGCAAAATAAGCTCACTACACACATGGCATTGCCCACACAATCAAGGATAGACTCACAGGTCATGCTTGAAGTATCAACTTGCCTTCTCATTATTAGAACAAACATTACCAGATAATCAATATGCATGATTGCACTAATAACTAACAATCTCAAAAATTTTGATGGCACTGAATTTTAAAAAAATTAAAAAGCATTTAAAGACTATGCATATGCCAAAACATAATATTATTATGTATCTACAAATTATCTACACTACATAGACATGCCGATTCAACAGAAATTAAAATATCCACAAGGAAAAAGATAAATGGAAAGAAAACCTTGGGATCAAAAATAGGGGAAGTTATGGACTCAAGGCAACTTAGACTTCACTTTAATCCATAACTTCCCAGACCCACCAAAATAGAATACTTTGTCCTCAAAGAAAAAATATATACTAAGTCCAAACAACTTAAATATATATATATATATATGTATACTAGAAGCAACATTTCAAAACTAGATATCCAAATTAAAAGTAAAAAAAACCATTCAACACAAAACATTTAAAATATCCAAAATTGACATAAGGAACGTATTGTGTAACAAAAAAGAACAAAGTATCCATAATTAGAAAGTAAGTGCTGCGGTCAAAATAGCAAACATCATGGTGCTCAAGCACCAACATCTATCTGGTCCTCTGTCACCTCCTTGGTGGTATGGGCTGCAGCTGCCTGCGAACTACTCTCTCCCTATGCTATCCGCGAATCCTGATCTCTCTGTACAGCTACCAGAGCTAGGGACTACTGCACTACCTCCTCCGGTATCAGATCCTCTTCTAGTGTTGTTGCCTCATCATCAAGTCTATGCCCCTTCAAGCTTATCACTAGGTTGTTACTCATGATAGGCCTCGTCCTGTGGACATGCGGGCAATTAGATGGGCAGTCAAAAACCTCATCACCCACCGATGCTACCTTCGGGACTGCAATCGGGGCCGATAACGTCTATAACAAGACGGCCTTGAATTTGGCCAACTCTTTTGCTGTACTCATGTTAGTAGGCCGAGCATCCTTAAGCCTTTTCTGACTCTCTCCTCAAAGGCATCTACTCAGGCATCTATCACTCTAACCTTGTTAAATCATGGACGAATGCCTTTACTCTCTCCTATGAGTCCTGTATGGTTTGGCAGACCTATGGTCTGATCTAGCCCGCTAAAGTCTGCAGCCTAAACTTCGCTGTGGCTACCCCGCACCAATGCTTGAAAAGCAATAGTAGACATAAAAGAATCAACCTGTATACTAGAAGGTGTTGGTGCAGGTGTGCTGGAAGATGGTATCTCCTCGATCGCGATGGTAGAAGATAGCTCTACGGTAGCTACCATAGTGCTGGTGGTGGCTGGAGTCGGGTAATGAGTCTGCGGCTCAACCAGGAATGGATATGGTATTGGGTGAGAAGTTGCTCATTATAGGGCCACCAAGTTCTCATCAACCTTAATTAGGCTGGGATCCATGGTGCGCAAGGCCTCTACATGCATGTCCAAGTGGAGAGAAACCTATACCCTAGCTACATTACATAATTTGTGTATCAGGATGGGGGATGGCAATGCAATCTGAGTACGAATCGCTGACTCGTGGATCTGCTCTACCATAATATGAGCCCAATCAATCTCATAACTAGCCAGAATGCTAGCTAATAGGACAGCTCTCTCCGATGTGATCACATTATTCGTGAATATGGGTATCATTCGCCAACGGATAATGGACCACCAAATATTTGCCCGAAAATAGAGGTGGGACTTCATAATAGGATTAGCATGGTTAGTGACCCACGTAGGCTCAACACCTGCCTCACATATCTGACCTACTATCTACCTGAGGAGCTATGTTTTTGACCCAACATACTTCTAATTCACCACCTTCCTCATGTTCTCAAGTCGGTTATCATATTCATCAGTGGAATGGGGAGCACTGTACATTGGCCTAAACTGGACCCTTCTGATAGTTTTTTCAGAAATGTCAACAATCTCACCCCGAACTAGGACCTCATGTAACCGTGGCTACTTAATTTCCTTCTTTTTTCTGGGAAGGTCCCAACGGATAGTACCGTAGTTGGATATATAGAATTCCCAGACTAAATATGGGGTGATTTTTGCCAACCTTTGTGAAAGCCACCCTAGCCCATGGAGATAAAACTCAGCCTCCAAGTTTGGCATACTGCTCAGCCCTGAGTTCTTGAGCCTCGACTCCTCATGAAAATTTCGGACTGGCTTCCCTTGACCTTTTAGTTCCATGCCCTCATCATAAATCACTTTCATGCTTGGTATGCACCATCTCGTATTTTGGGGATCTCTGGACGTGACAGTATAAGTAGGATCAATCGGCTATTGGGGTGCAATCTCTCAAGCTGGGTTTATGATGCCTTAATAGTGTCTAACTCAGAAAGTGAAAGGCCATCATCCGATCCTTCTTCATCACCCTCCTCTTCAGATTGGGAGGGACTAGTGATTTCCATAGGTACTAGGACAGCGTGGGATCGAGTCTGAGGCACATTTGCCTCAGGGTCTATCTGGACTCTGTAGACTTCCACAGATCCCTTATATTGCTCATCATCTGATGGGTCATCCCTCAATCATCGTCCAAAAGGTTTACCAGCTTCTTTTCTAGCCTTGGGCACCATATAACCTAAAAATTCAACCCCAAAAATACATTGTGAGCACCATATGTTTGATAATAAATGACTCACAAAAGAGACCCAACCAAGAATAAAAAAATCAATATAGGAAAACAAAAATTGAACCAACTGTAGGTACGAGGCACATGCATGACTCGTAGGGTGACCTAGTAGTCGTACAATAGTCTCATAGCGCAAAAGTACCTAAAAGATAACATCCTAATCACATAAATGAGACTCATGTATGACTCATAGGATGACCTACAAGTCGTAGTATGGGCTCATAGTAAGGAACATAATACAATTTAAAGTAAGGCAGATCATACAAGTCCCTTACTGTGATTCGTAGTAGACACCAGGAGTTGCAGGTGGATCTCGTATAGTAAGTGTTAAGGAACAACAAGTGTTTGTTGCCTCCTATGAGGGGAAAGTACGACTCATAGAGCATCTTACGAGTCATAGGAAGGCCTCTTAGCAGAAAATAATAGACACCTGTAGTGCATGTACCTTCACCCCACAACCTATCATTAATCAGAACATCATTCAAGCATGACCTGAAGCAAGTCTCAATCAATTTCACAGGTAAGACAACTATAACCCTAGTCATGAACATTCAAACCTCAATTTTCCAACAATTTGATTCACTAATTCACAATTAAACAATGACTTCCCAACACATTCGAAAATCCCCACAAGTATTCGATCCTTGAATTCACAGCAATTAATATTAGCACAAAATTAGTGATCACAACCAAAGTAATCCTGAGAATGTCTCAAAAACCCAATTTCAATTCAATCAACAGACACCACAATCAAATTCCACTTAGACATTAATTTATAAGTTGATCAACCAACACTCATACACTAAATGCATATGATCAACATGTCAACAGTTAACTAGCAAAGGCATTATCATCATTCAAACCAACATTAGGGCACACAAATCGACCAAAACCTAGTCCTCATATCTATATAAACATATTCTCAAGCGTATTCCCAATATCCTCACTAAACACATAATCACCCAACAATATACGAAAATTATAACATGAGTGTGCAAAATTTAACCAAGGAAACATACCAATTAAGAGAATGACAAGCAAATAGAACCACTGATAGTGAAATAGAGATGCCGAAACCTTAGAGAAATGGACCCACCAGAAAATCTTGCCAAAAAGTGACATGGGTTGTTGGAAAATTTGATCGGATTAGTAGAAAAGGGTTTTGGGAAAGTTTTGGGGGAATTAACCATTTAAAAATGGGGAAATTAGAGGTCAAATGAATTTTGACCCCTCATATACTTGATCGGGTCAACTTTTAAAATTCTGCAGATCGATTCTACAAGACCCCAACTATAAGTCATAGGGTGTCTTACGACTCATAGGTCCTGGTCTCTATAGACCGAAAACTTAAAAAAATTTTAGAATTTATACCTGGGCACTACGAACCCCACTAACGACTTGTAGGTGACCCTACGAATTGTAAGGTTGGTTTGTAGTGTGTGTGCTAGTTTTAACTCCTTACTATTTCTCTCTATGAGGCATGACTACAAGTCGTGGTTTTCACTATGACTCGTAGGCTTGCTCGTAGTGGATGCTCCACATGCAATTTTCTTCAACTCTTCAACTTATCACCTATACCTGCAAACCATACTTCAAAATACACCAATTTCTAGAGTAATACAACTGATCCAATGTCTCACTTATCAAAACAAGCATCAAACTACCACCTAACAATTCAAACAAATGACATAAGCTTAAAACAATCCAAAAACATAAAATATACTTTTGTTGCCTCCCAAGAAGTGGCTTGTTTAATGTTGTGGCTCAACTTTATCATCATCCAACATCAAAAGTCTTTGACGACCCCAATTTCGCTCTTTAACTTATCCAGATATTTCATTGATTAGCGGATGTCAAACACGACCTCTGCATCATTGACCCTGAACTGAAGCTGACTTGAATCCATATCCACCAAGGGTTTCCCAGTGGCCAGAAATGGTCTTCTCAAAATAATAGGTACCTCGAAATCAACCTCACAATCAAGGATCACAAAGTCTGCAAGAAAGATGAATTCATCAACCTTCACAAGCACATCAAAAAGTATTCCTTTCGATTTTTTGATAGTTCGATCCGCCATTAGCAACTGTATTCTTGTCAAAGTTGGAGTGCCAAGACCAAGCTTTTTGAACACAGCAAGATGCATTAGATTAATACTTGCTCCTAAGTCGCACAACACTCTTGCGAATTCAACATCACCAATGGTACAAGGAATGGTAAATGCACCAGGGTCCTCTCATTTTGGAACAAGGCATTTGGTCATGATCTCACTACATTATTGGAGCTCTTGCGAGAGGTCTTGGGTCAAAGTGTGCTTCTTTGTCACCAAATCTTTCATATATTTGGCGTACCTGGGCATTTTCTCCAAAGCTTCTAAAAGGGGAATGTTGATGGATAGTTGCTTCAACATCGAGAAGAAATATTTAAATTTTCCCTCCTCTTCTTTTTTATTAAGCCTTTGAGGGAAAGGAGGAGGAGGTTTTGGAATCATCTTAATTTTTTTTTCTCTCACACTTCTTTTCTTTGCATCCCAACATTCTCCGAACCTTCTCCTTCAACCACAACTTCACCAACAATACCCCTCTCACGAGCTTCATCCTCAATCACCTATATAGGGGGATCTCAGGTGGTTTTACCACTCCTTGTCATGACCGTCATGCTATGCCCATCACTCATTGGATTTTGAATTGTATTTCTTGATAAGGTAACCTTTTGGCGTTGGTTTAGTTGCGAAGAAACTTGCCCAAATTATTGTTCCAATTGTTTAATTTCCACGAAGTAAGACTTTATATTTTGGTTTATACTTGAAATGTCTGATTTTATCCACTTCAAGGTCTTATCTTGGTGGTCGACTCTTGTCAACAACTTGTTAAACATCTCTTCAAGCCTCGAAGTACTTGGCACGGCATCACAGTTGTGGGGCGGCACATAAGGACTATTCCTATAGCCATCTCTTCTACCCCATTCGGCATTTGGAACTCTCTCTCTTTCATAGTAGCCACCACGATTGCCTCTATAAGCACTATCATGGTTGTAGTTCTGACCTTGATTCACGGAAACTTGCGTCCAATAGTCCAAGTTAGACCCTTGGGGATTATTTTCAAAACCCGCCGCTTGGTTGCTCACGAAACAAGTATCTTCATCAAAAAATGGATCTTGATACATAGGAGTCTTAGGAGTTTGGCGGGTAACCGCTTAGACACTTGCTTGGTTTTGCTTTGAGACCAAGTCTATACTCATGCGAAGTTGAGAAAGTTGCTCCATGATCTCTTCATTGACCTTTGCTTGCTCATTCTTGGTGTTGACCACACAAGAAGTCTTCATTGTACCTCGTTCTCTTTAATCCGATACTCTATTAGTTTTAATCACTTGATTCATCTTTGTGGCTATCAATGCAAAAGGTTGGTCAAGAAACATGCCTCCCATGATTGTATCGGCATAAACTTGACTATTCTCGTCAAGTGCCCTATAGAAAATCTCAACCAAGGCATCATCAACAATCTAATGATCGGGGACCATCCTTAAGCATTTGGTGAATCTCTCCCATGTAGTACTAATAGAGTCACCCCGCAGTTGCTCAAAATTGTTTATCTGGTCTTTGAGCTTAAGCTTCTTTGATCTTGGGAAATATCTCTCTAGAAAAACTCTCGGAAGCTCTGGCCAACTTGTTATTATGCTCGGAGGAAGCTCTGACAACCACATGACTGTATTACTTGTTAGAAAAATGGAAACACCTACAAACCAATGACATCAAAAGAAAGATTTTGTGTCCCCATGACACTCTTGTAGACGAAGACAACATTATGAAGATGACAATGGGGATCCTCTGAAGGTAGCCCTATGAACAACCATGGTTTTGGACCATTTTATGTAATCCACTTGACACCAAGAACTTAGTATCTGCCATTAATGGAGGCAACACTATAGCACTAGAAATATCAATGGCCATAGGGTTCAAGCGATATGGATTCCAACCATAAGCGTTCTCATTGAAATCCCTAAGTTGTGGCCTATTATCCGTCAGAGGTGGATTCTCTTCTCTTCTTATATCATCATTCATATTCATTTCTTCCTCAACTACGATATCCTTGTTCACCTGAGCCATTTTTCTAAAGATTTGATAGATCTCCAAATTGATCGGAGCTAAGGGATTGCCTTGGTTCCTTGTGCTGGGCACATAACCTAGTACACCCTGCAAATAAAATCAAGCAACAAAAACAAAATTAAAGTAAAATACAAAAGAATTTAGAAACTAATACTTGAACTAACTAACAATGAAATCAAGTCAAGAAGCTAGCCGTATTCCCAACAACGGCACCATAATTTTTTATAATCCTGATGTTCACGCTCCAATATGAAAATGGTTGTTGTCAGTAGTTAACCTAACCAAAAGTTAGGGTCGAATACATAGGGAATAAAAGGTTTGACTACAAGAATTCATGATCAATCATTTCGAGCATCGATGACTAAAATCTCTAAATGGGAGGTTAGGTGATTTAAGAAAAAAAATAAAAATAAGCACTATACTAACTATGCGGGAAGACACTCAAATTTGGGGACAACTCAGGAATTGTGTTCCCCATGGTTTGTTGAATCAATTATCCTAGACAATATAACTCTAATTGGGAATTCGCATGTAGGATGGTAACTTAGGTTCTTCCAGCCCTCTTGTGAAGGTGAAGGTCAAATTTCACCATGACGTTTGGTCGGCAACCATGGTGTGCCAACTAACCGTTATCCATTGTCCCAGTCAAGATCCCCTTGGTCAGGTTTGATTGATTTGACGAGAACACATCAAGTGAATCCTGTCATCTACTTCCCTTTTCCTATTCGTCACTACCTTGGTCAAGGTCATGATAGTAGGCAGGGTTTGGTGTTGGCCACCACCAAACATCAATAAAAATGAAGGGAAATAACCAATACATGCAACCCTAATCATAGAAATGCATAAAGCCTAGGTTATTTCAAGTCAACTACCCATGGCTCCCACACCCTCAAGTTGTGGGTGCTTGGCTACTCATGGCTAAGGAAAAACCAACAATAATGCAAATAAATGACATAGTTGAGAGTTTACCCAAAGCAATGAAGAATAAAAGCACCATAAATTGCAAACCATGTGCTTTGATGAATAGAGAATGAATACAATGTGGGTCTTGCAATCCCCAAAAGTGGTTTTCTATTTTGAAAGATAAAAATCTACTCTAAACCCCAAATATACTCCAGAGAATATTCAAAATATTTTTCCTCCAGATTCACCTCCAGTGTCCTCAAAATAAACCCTATCATAAAGTATTTATAGTATTTACAAATTCAACCCTAAAAACTAAAATAGAAAAGATAGCTAGCAACAGGTACGTTACACAGGTACGACTCGTAGAGTGACCTACTAGTCGTAACCCGGGTCTCGTATCAGGAACTTTGCACTTTGGACTTGACTGTTCTGACTCACTGGTATGAGTCGTTGCTTGGGCTATGACTCATATTCTCTTCTCATAGACTAGGCCTTCAGTTCTTGTTCTAATATTTTGGGTCTCTATTTCTTGCTATGAACCCACGTTATGAGTCGTAGGGAGACCTAAGACTTGTAGAGTGGCCTCGTAAAGAAGTCCTCCACTTAGCAAATTTCTAATTTTTGCTCACTGATCCTTGCTACGAGATCACCCTAAGACTCGTAGCTTGGGCCACGACTCGTAGGATGGATCATATGTCCTGCAATTCAGCAAAATCTGTAACTTTCTCCCAAAATCATGCCAACCTACCTTTTCTATAATAACAACATAAAAATCATAAAAAGTCGCATTAAGAACTCACAAAATCCCTTATTTTAGGCATCAAATGTGTTGTATTTTGACAACACATCACAACAATGAGTAGTTGACTTGATATAACCTACACTTTGTACATTTCTTTGATTGGGGTTTTGCATGTATTGTTTGTTTCCCTTCATTTTGATTGATGTTTGGTGGTGGCCAACACCACACCCTGCCTACTATCATGATTCCAATCAAGGTAGTGAGGAATAGGAAAAGGGAAGTAAATGATAGGATTCAATTTATGTGTTCTCGTCCAATCAACCAAACCTGACCAAGAGAAGGTTGACTATGACAATGGGTAACGATTAGTTGGCACACCATGGTTTCCGACCAAACGCCATGGTGAAATTCGACCTTTACCTTCACAAGAGGACTAGAAGAACCTAAGTTATCATCCTAAATGTGAATTCCTAATTAAAGTTATGTTGTCCAGGGTAATTGAGTCAATGAATCATGGGGAATACAAATCCCAAGTTGTCCCTAATTTTGAGTGTCTTTCCGTATAATTAGCATAGTGTTTAGTTTTATTTTTGTTCTTAAATTACAAACCCTCCCCTCCAATTTAGAGATTTTTGTCACTGGTACTCGAAATGATTGATAGAGAATCTACATAGTCAAACCCTGTATTCCCTGTGGATTCAACCTTAACCTCCGATTAGGTTTATTACTGACTATGACCACTTTGTAATTGGAGCATGAACAATGTACGACTGTGAGAAACCTCTTTTTTTTTTATTTTCATCCCAACATGCATAAACACACAAATTAATGTTATTTTTCTTGGAATAAACCTCCACCCATCAACACATGAGAATCCACACACGATTTCCCCAAAAGATATTAAAAAATCCACTAAAAATCATGAACTACCATGATCAACGCACTCAAGCACTCAACAGTGGTAGTTTTCACCACCATATTCACACCCAACATTAATATTATGCATTATGACTCATCAAACATAGAAAGAAACGATTTTAGAAAAAGCTCTACATATGCAAAACATAAAAATCTACATTAGACAATAAAGAAATTAAGTTCTTACTTGATGAGCAACAATGGGGAAGAAAACTTGCTTGAATGAGTCGAATCCACACTTAGACAAAGGTAAGAATCGTGTAATAGACTCACAAATCATTACAAAGAAGATGTAAATTTTTGGGGATTTTGAAGTGAGAAGTTGTGTGGTAGATATTGAGAGACGTGAGAGAAAAGAGAGGGTGGAAAAATGTAAAGTGAGTTGTTTGGACAAGATAAGGATTTTTAAATACCCTTGGTCAACTTAGTTGACAATTTCTCTCGCCTCTACATGGACTACCTCATAGCTCGTGTCATGTGGCACGGTCCATTTGGACTGCTCGTCCCACCATACTTGCAACAGTTTAGCACTTACCTTGTTGTGTGTTGGCTGATGGCACTTCTACGGGTGACCTCGTGGCCCGTGACATATGTCATGGTCTGTTTGGTCATCTGTTTACCCACACTTGGCACAATTTCCATGTGAACTGTGGCTGGGTATACATGCACCCTTCGAACGGCAGACTGCACAAGCCATTATGTGTGAGATAATCCGTGTGGACATGTCGTGTATCACCACTTGGGATCTAAGAAGACATACCAAGCATGTGAGGTCTCTATGGGCTAGCTCACGAGCTGTGTAACTTGCCCGTCTAGTCACACTTGGGTTAAGTTATTAATTTTTCTAAATTTAGATCTGTTCTTCAATATAACACAATGTCTTGGCTTTCTTTTGAAGGATGTACCTGGTGCTTACCTCACACACGTTCGACACCATGAGACGTCGCATGCCACACGGCCCATAAGGGTGTACGTGGTACCGTGGTTACCCATAATTCGAGGCTACATTAGGTTCATGTCTTGTATTTCTCCACGTGTAATTGCATGAACTTCGAAATTGATTCCTAAACCCACCTAGAAATATAATAAATCAAAAACAAACAATGTATGACATATAATTATTTTTTATATATACAATGCATGGGTTGCCTCCTATGGAGCGCCTGATTTAATATCGTGGCACAACAAATTGTCTTGACTACTCAGACTTCGTCAAGAAGCATGACCTCAATCACTGAATCTTCTTTTACTGTACCCAACTATTGCTTCACTCTCTTCCCATTCACTTTGAATCGATCTCTATTTTCCACTTCTAACTCAATTACACCATGGGGAAACACCTAGATAATTGTATACGGGCCAGAGCACCTTGACTTGAGCTTACCTGGGAAGAGTCTCAACATGTAGTTGTACAGTAGTACCTTGCACCAACACTAAAACTCCATTAGGTGATATTCTTGTCGTGATAGATCTTGATCCTCCCTTTGTACAGTGCCGCACTCTCATATGCATGGAGGCGAAACTTATCTAGCTCGTTAAGCTGTTCAAGTCTCAAGTCAGCAGCCTTCTCCTAATTCATGTTGAGCTTCTTCAAATCCCAGAGTGCCTTGTGCTCCAACTCCACAGGTAGATGACAGGCTTTACCAAACACCAAGTGATATAGGTACATACCAATAGGGGTCTTATAAGCCATCCTGTAAGCCCAAAGTGCATCGCCTAGCTTTCGCGCCCAGTCAGTTCTGTAGCATTCACAGACTTGATCAGGATCTCCTTGATCTCTCAGTTTGACACTTCAACCTATCAACTCGTCTGTGGGTGATAAGGTATGGCCACTTTGTGCTATCTTACTCCATACATTTCTAGCACAGCACGGAACACCTTGTTACAGAAGTGAGAACCCCCATCAGTAATGATAGAAAAGATGTTTCGCCTCAGAAACTGGATAACACTCTTACTTTCGTTGTTTGGCAATGCAACTGCTTCAACCCACTTGGAGACATAGTCCACCACCATAAGGATATACTTCATTCCATAAGAGCTTACTAATGGGCCAATGAAGTCAATGCCCTGGACGTCAAACATTTGTACGTCAAGCATCGGGGACATGGGTAGCTCTTGGCTCTTTGAGATATTGCCCTGTCACTGGCACTAATCACATCCAAGCACTAAATCATGGGCGTCTTTGTGGATGGTAGGCCAGTAATACCCGCATTGCAAAATCTTTTTCATTGTTCAGGCCCCACCATGATGACCCCCATTGTTGAAGAGTGGCAGGCCTCTATGATATTCAACATCTCCGCTTTCGGAATACACCACCTAATAACCCCATCAACATATGTTCAGAACAAGTACGGGTTATCCTAGAAGTACTTCTTTGTCCTTACACAAAATGGAGTACTTTACTGCCAAAATAGATTATTTGTGCCTGATATTAATGGATTAAGAAAGAGGATAATGGAAGAAGCCCATCATTCCAGATATTCCATCCATTCAGGATCAACTAAGATGTACCATGACCTAAAGGGAATGTTTTGGTGGGGAGGCATGAAAAAGGACCTTGCAGAATTATTTGCTCAATATCCAAATTGCTAACAAGTGAAGGTAGAACTTCAAAAGCAAGGAGGTTATATGCAGTGTATAGAGCTTCCAACATGGAAGTGGCACGGTTTGCCTCGCCTATTTTAGAAGTTTGACTCCATATGGGTAATAGTTGATAGACTCACAAAGTCAGCATACTTCTTACCAGTCAGGAATGATTATACAGCTGAAGAGTATGCCAAGCTATACCTCAAAGAGATAGTCAGGCCACATGGAGTCCCAAGCTCCATTATATCCTACCGAGGAACTCAATTCACTGCGAGATTTTGGAAGTCCTTCCAAAGGAGTTTAGGGACACAAGTAAATTTGAGTACAACATTCCACTCTCAAATAGATGGTCAAGCAGAATGCACCATTTACACTTGAAGATATGTTGCGAGCTTGTGCATTGGACTTAAAGGCAGTTGGGTGGACCATTTTCCACTTATTGAATTTGCCTATAATAATAGCTAGCACACAAGTATCAAGATGGAACCTTATGAAGCTTTGTATGGAAGGAAGTGTAGGTCGCCAATTGGATAGCTTGAAGTAGGAGACACCACCTTGCTTGGGCCAGATTTTGTACAACAAGCCATGGAAAAAGTTAAGGTAATACAGGAGTGACTAGAAACAGCCCAAAGTCATCACAAATCATATGTGGATTCTAGAAGGAGAGGACTGGAATTCTTAGTAGGAGATTGGGTATTTTTAAAGGTGTCTCCAATGAAGGGGTTATGAGATTTGGTAAAAACGGAAAACTGACCCCACGTTACATAGGGCCATATAAAATTATTATGAATTTTGGGCAGGTTGCATATGAACTAGAGCTACCTCAAGAGCCTTCAATGGTTCATCCAGTTTTCCATGTCTCAATGCTTCGAAAATGCATCGGTGACCCATCCCGTATCACTCCTATTGAGGATGTGCAGATTGCAGAAGATCTGACCTATAAAGAGCTACCTATTGCTATTCTAGATCATAAGTTAAGAAGCTAAGGAATAAAGAGGTAGCTTCGATAAAAGTACTTTGGAGAAACCAGCAAGCAGAAGAAATAATATGGGAGGCCGAGGACACGATGAGATCAAAATACCCTTAATTATTTGAAGCTAAAGGGGCAGTCCAACATGTAGAATCAGAACACTAATGGGTACGTGTGATTGAATACTTAGTGTATTGACAAAAGTTTGTTTAGATAAAGGTTTTGAACTTATTTAAGTTGTCCAATTGTGCTAACATTCGAGGACGAATGTTCCTAAGGGGGGAGGATGTAACATGCCACATATTACATGTATTAATGCTATGTAAATGAAACATGATATGGTTTGGTCAAATTAGCGCCAATTCTTAAAGGTGCTTGAATCTCGTGTTAATGGGCGATATTTGTGTCCAACTCTTAAGAGCGTCGAGTGTATAAATGTTTTGTGTTACATTGAGGAGATGACAGCCCTAAATGAAGTAAAAGAATTGAGGTGCTTGTAGGACTTGATAAGCTAGTAGGTGAGTCACCTACTTGCTTAGCTTAAATTTGCTAGCTAAACAGAACCGAGGCCTAATATCGAATTTATTCAAGTTCGATTATGAATAAAGTTCATTTTAAGGGGGGTAAATTTAGCCCATGTTTTAGCATCATAAATGGACCTTATTTTCGGTCCAAGCAGAATGTAAAAAGGTCCCAAGTGTAACACAACCCACTTGACTATTTGAGCCTAAAACTAATTAAGAAGAAAGCTGGAAAATGGGCAACCAAGGTTCATCAAATTTGAGACCCATTTAGGCTAAATTATGAGGGACAAGCTGCTGCATAACAAGTGTATTAATAGGTGTTCATATGTGGGCAAAATGGGAAGAGAAATTCATTCAAAGAAGTTTTTAAAAATGGCTCAAAAGCAGCCCTCTAGTCAATTCCAATTGAAACAAGTTTCAGTTTTTCAAACAAGTTTTCAGTTTTTCAAAAGACTCTTATCTTCTCTTTATTTCACTTTACTAAGCAGCTATTACAACCTTCTAAGGTTCTTGCAGGAAACCATAATCTTGAAGACAAAAGTAAGTAATCATAGTTGTATATTTTGTATGGTTTCTTCATGAAAAATAAGAAGTATATGCTAGTATGTTGTGCTAGAAATTCTGGACAACTTGTGTCCTAAGGATTGTTGTGACTTTTTCATGTTGTTCAAGAGTCTTTTCTCTTCTTGGTTGGTTTAATTATGAAGTAAGACTTATGTTGTTAACAAGGAATAGTTTATTAGTCATGTAATTAAGTTGTTGCACTACTTTTACAGCCTGCATAGATGATTTGTTGTATAACGTCATAATTGTACTCTTAAAAGAAATTTGTGAGTTGATAGTTCTAATATGTTGTTCCACGACCATCCCCTATTTTGGGACTATTTCTGTACTATTGTAATACTAGTTTTATGTGATAAAAATGTTGGAAATAATTTAGGTAAAGTTAAAACAAGTTCGGGATTGTTGACATCGAAGTGTGGAGAAAGGATGTAACGTTGTGTCGCTTGTTTGTATGTTGTGAAGAATTGTTATTTGTTGTGTCTTGTGGGCTGTTGTAAGACTTTTAAGGGTCTTAAATAAGAGTTACATGACATGTACATGATAATGGTTATTAGAAAATACGATTATAAGTGAAAAGGGTGAAGAAATGTCTTCGCGCCGCTAATTAAATGTTTGCTGCCCGGATATTAATTTTTATGGTATTGGGCTACTAAGAAGTGTTTCGTCACTGCTAATACTAGTATTATTGCTGAATATACTATAGATAAGTATTTAAGGAAAAAGCAACCACTCCAAGGTAGCAAAGATGTCATACAATGAGGTATGTAAGGCTACTTGATTTCATATCATTTGGCATGAAACATAGATCCCTCCTTGGTACATAAAGGCATTTTCAACTTCGACATAACTATTAACTGTGTCTATACTCTTTCATATGTTCACATGTTGCCCTATATAATCACCTTCAAATCTGCATATACACATGAATACCAAGTTACATGGGTTCTTATTGCTAAATAAAGTTTACGAGTTGTTTCATTTCATACGCATCTCATTATTTATGTAACATACTCTTTTCATTGTCATATATATTGTATGATTATTTACATGTCACATGCTACATCCACAGTCCTACAGCTCCAATATTATGACCACCAAAAGAATAATCTCAAGGGGAATTGAAAGTTAAAGTATATTGTTTATTGATGAGCGGTAGCCCGAGGGGTGGAAGAATCGCCTAGCCAGGGACAATCCTTTCACGGGTGGTAGCCCAAGGTATTAAGGAAGAACCTAGCCAGGGACGATCTTGATATAGATTTACAACTAACCAGTTGGTCATTTGTATTACAGTTGTGCACAAATTATACAGTAAAGGTAAAGTAATATAAAGAACATAAAGTACATGATTCCAAAATATAACCAAAGATGGTCTCTTCTCCTACACCAGTGCATGGTATCATTTGAGTCGGTACTTCATATACGATATTTCTTGCTTTACATATTCAGTACATTTTATCGTACTAATGTCCCTTACGGGGGATCTGTATTTCATGCTGCAAGTATAGGTACTAATAGATCTCCCCAGTAGAGTACAGAATATCCAGCTGTTGTTACCAAGCTCCAGCTTGCTTCGGAGCTTTTTGTGTGTCTAGAGCTTATAAGTTTATATTGCACAGTTAATCGAGGTGGGGCCTTTCCCGACTCTTACCAGATACTCTCTCTTATTTAGAGGCTTTGTAGACTATGTAAATTAAAACTATAGTCATGTCTCGTACCTTAGACACTGTGGCCCCAATGTCCTAGCCATATGCATTTTCTTTTGGCTTGTTATTACTGTTTACTATCTTAAAGGCACAATGAAGATAGAAATCCCTTATAATATGTCTAAAAAGTGCATAGACATAGGTTGGTTCTCCTGAGCCTTATCGGCAACGGGTGCCGGTCCGCCTTAACGGGACTCGAGGCGTGACAGATCGTTGCACATTGGCTGACCTTGTTGAGTTATAAATGGTAGATTTTGATGTTATAATGGGTATGGATTGGTTGGCTTCTTGTTGTGCCATGGTGGATTGCCAAACTAAAATGGTGCAGTTCCATTTTCCAAAAGAGGCAATCCTTGAATGGAAGGGTAGTATCGGAGCGCAAAGAGGTCGGTTTATTTCATATTTTAAGGTAAGGAAGATGGTGTCCAAAGGCTAAATATGTCCTTTAGTGAGGGTAAGAGATATTGATGCAGATTCCCTAACCGTTCAATTTTTTCTGGTGATAAATGAATTTCTAGATGTATTTCCTGAAGATCTCTCATGTTTACCTCCCGAACGAGAAGTTAAGTTTGGTATTGAAGTACTTCCAGATACATAACCAATATCCATTCCTCCATATAGAATGGCTCAGACAGAACTATGAGAGTTAAAGAAGCAATTAAAAGATTTGCTAGAGAAGGGATTTATACGACCTAGTATGTCCCCTTGGGGAGCACTGGTTTTATTTATATGCAAGAATGATGAATCATTGAGGATGTGTATTGACTACCGACAGTTAAATAAGGTCACGATAAAGAAAAAATATCCCTTCTCTAGAATTGATGATTTATTTGATCAGTTACAGGGTGCAAATTGTTTTTCAAAGATTGACTTGAGGTTGGGTTATCACCAAGTGAGAGTCAGAAATCAAGATATACCTAAGACAACTTTTTGAACATGGTATGGCCATTTTGAGTTCGTAGTCATGTCATTAGGCTAATAAATGCACCAACAGTTTTTTTGGATTTGATGAATAGGGTGTTCAAGCAATACTAACATATACTATATGCCTATATGATGTTACCATGTAGGAACTAGAGCCCCACTTGATCATCATCCTCCTCCTCGTGGCTAGTGCGATACCTCTCAAAGCAAGTTGGTGAGTCCTTAATTTCAAGGACGTACTTCTATTGATTTATCCTATGTATAGACTCTCTTCCCTTTTTGGCATGCTTTGGCTATGAGGATGATCCTGGTTTCTTGTCTTGGCCCCCGCTAAGTTCTATGTTTAGAGGTGTTATTGGACAAGTTATGTAATGATGCTATAAGCCTTGACTCTGTTGATTCTATGATGTTTTATGATATGAATGATGTCCCTTAGCCCCATGGCCCCTTACTACTACTCCTTTATTTTTATTTAATTGCTTCCATGACCAAGGATATGTAATGATATGTTAAGAATCTTGATACAGGTCCCTTCGGGTTCCCCATTTGCCACATCACATCTAGGTCCTTAGCTTGGGTCATGACAAACTAGGTATTAGAGCACTAGGTTGTTAATATTCCTCGTCATCAACACACCACATTGATTAGAGTCTTATTCATGGTTGTGTTATACACCGCAACTATGAGTAAGAGGCTATGGGACATTTTAGGAAATATTTTTCTTCTTTTTACTCTATGTCGTGTTGTAGAAGTTAAGGCAAGGTTTTTCCCCATAATGATTGTTCTTTGCTATGGTAGATCATACCTATCACAAGACGTTTTTTGCCCAATAGCTACATAAAAACCACCAATGACTTCGTCATCGGCATAGGGAAATTCAAAGCTTGACTAAGAAGGGAGAAAGTTGACTTTAAGAAAGAAAAAGGGCGCCCTAGTGGAAGAAGAGCTCGCGTACCCGAGGAAAAACCAGCTCATAGTGAGCTTTGGGATGCTCTCACTTTGCTATCTCATGTTGTGTCTAACTAAGCTAACCAAGGGGCCTAAGCCCCTCATGCTCCTACTCTAGCATCTCGAGTAAAGGACTTTATAAGGTTGAACCCACCGGAGTTCAATAGGTCTAAGGTGGATGAGGACCTTCAAGAATTTATTGTTGAGGTTCACAAAGTGTTGGCTATCATGGGAGTGAGGTCAAAAGAGAAGGAGGAGTTGGTAAGTTACCAACTCAAGGGGGTGGATCAAATATGGTACACATAATGGAAGAAGGAGAAGGGGAACAACAATGTGGTTCTATGGGAGGAGATTAAGGCAGCTTTCCTCAACTATTCTTCCCTCTTGACCTTAGGGATTACATGTTTTTATTGCACAGTTTGTTGAGGCGGGGCTTGTCCCTACCCTTATCAGATGTTTTTCTTTATTTAGAGGCTTTGTAGACTATGTAAAGCAAAGTGAAGTCATGTCTCGTACTTTAGACACTGGGGCCCTAATGACCTAGTCATATGCATTTCCTTTTAACTTGTTATCACTGTTTATATTCTTAAAGGCATGTCAAACGTACAAAACCCCTTATAGTATGTATAGAAAATGCATAGATACAGGTTGGTTCTCCCGAGCCTTATCGGTGATGGGGGTGCCAGTCCGCCCTAACGGGACTTTGGGGCATGACAGAAGTTGTATCAGAGTGGGTCATCCCAGGGAGTTTACAAAGTCGTGCCTATGTAGAATCTTGTTTATCGATGTGTTGTGCACCACATTTATAAGCAGGAGGCTATGTGGCGTTTAAGAGTTGTTACTTTTTTCCCATTCTTTAGATCATTCCATAAAGTCAAGTGTAATAGGTGCATTATGTCTAATTCCTAAATTCTTTTGTACAGCAAATATGCCAAAAACAAGACAGAATAAAGGTTAAGGGAAGGAAATAGAAGTAGTGGTTGGTATACCCAGCCAGGGGAGACAACTAGATGAGGTTCGAGAGGAGTCTTTATCACAGACATCTCTAACTCCTCCAGTTCCTGATGAACCCGAGAGTGGTGGAATTCCTCCAGAACCATACATTGATGCTACCGTGCAGGATTTGAGGAATGCGGTCTAACTATTGACCCATATAGTTGCTGGTCAAGACCAAAGGCAGGAAGGTCCAGTTATAGGTACAGGTGGTACAAATAGGGCAACTGGCACAAGGATACGTGATTTTCTTAATCTGGACCCTCCATCCTTCACTAGGTCAGATCCCAATGAAGACCCTTAGGATTTTATTGATCAGATTCAGTGTACCTTAGATGTTATGCACGTGAGTGGTACAGAAGCTGTCGAGTTAGCGACTTATAGGCTGAAGGGTGTGGCTATATTGTGGTATGAAGCTTGGAAACAATCTAAGGGTATAGATGGACCTCCAACCACCTGGAAAGAGTTCAAAGAGGCATTTCTTGACCACTACTTGCCATTAGAGATTCGAGAGGCCCATGAGGATCAGTTCCTGAATCTCCACCAAGGGAATATGTGTGAGGGAGTATAGCCTTCAATTTAATTCCTTGGCAAGGTATACTCCTAATGTAGTTGCTACAACGGCAGATAGAGTTCATCGATATATAGATAGGTTGGATGCGTATCTAGTCAGAGATTACATCATTGCTTCCTTGAATAAAGATATGGAGATAGCAAGGGTGCAGGCTTTTGTGCAGAAATTAGAGGACCAGATACAGAGGAGAAGGACACAAGAGTTGGAAAGGAGGCAGGCTAAAAAAGCCAGATCTACAAGGCAATTTGCACCACCCCAAAGTGATCTCAGGCCTCGGTTTTTTGCTAGACCACCTAGGCCATCATCCTCCTACTCTACAGTCAGTACTCCACCACAACTTCAAGGGTTTTCTAAAAGTAATCAGTTTGGTCAACGGGGTGAAGGGCAAGGTTCCCGAACAACAGGTTACTCGGCAGGCCAACCAATGACTCCTAGACAGCCTTGTAAATAGTGTGGAAGGAGTCATCCGAGTATATGTCGTGTTGGGATAGATGTTTGTTGTTGGTGTGGTGCGCCAAGGCTAATGATAAGAGATTGCCCGAGGAGACGTATGGGTGGTATGGCACAATCTACTGGGTTAGTTGTTGCATCATCATCATCAGTTCCTCCAGCAGGTAGGGGTCAGTAACCACCTATGGGTCGTGGTAGAGGTGTTAGAGGGGAAGCTAGCTCTAGCGGGGTCCAGAATCACACTTATGCACTGGGGAATCGACAGAATTTGGAAGCTTCACCTAATGTGGTCACAAGTACATTGTCCATCTTTTCACATAATGTATATGCATTAATTGACCCTATTTCTACACTATCATACATCACTCCACTAGTTGCGGGGAATCTTAAGAAAACTCCCAAATTATTGAACATACCATTTAAAGCATTTACGCCAACTGGTGAGTCTATTATGGCTAGAAGGGTTTATTATGACTGTGTAGTAACTGTTTGTGACAGTGACACGTTAGCTGGCTTAATTGAGCTAGAAATGGTGGAATTTGATGTTATAATGGGTATGGATTGGTTAGCTTCTTGCTATGCCACTGTGGATTGCTGAACTAAGAGAGTGTACTTCCACTTTCCAAATGAGGCAGTTATCGAATAGGAAGGCAATGTTGGGGCACCAAAGGGGAAGTTTATCTCTTACTTTAAGGCTAGAAAAATGATATATAAGGGGTATCTATGTCATTTAGTTAGAGTAAGGGATATGGAGGCAAAATCGCCAACTCTTCAGTTAGTTCCAGTAGTAAATGAATTTGTCGATGTGTTCCCTGAAGAACTCCCAGGCTTACCTCCTGAACCAGAAATAGATTTTGGTATTGACTTACTCCTAGGCACTTAATCTATTTCTATCCCTCCATATAGAACGGACCCGGTAGAATTACGTGAATTAAAAGAGCAGTTAAAAGACTTACTGGACAAGGGTTTTATAAGACCTAGTGTGTCCCCTTGGGGTGCACCAGTGTTGTTTGTACGAAAAAAAGATGGCACCTTGAGAATGTGTATTGACTATCGACAATTGAATAAGGTGACAATTAAGAATAAATATCACCTCCCCAGGATTGATGATTTAGTTAATCAGTTGCAGGGTGCCAAATGCGTTTAAAAATTAATTTGAGATCAAGTTATCACCAAGTGAGGGTGAAGGAGCAAGATATACCCAAGACAGCTTTCAGAACACTCTATGATCACTTTGAATTTCTTGTTATGTCATTTGGGCTAACAAATGCACCAGCAGTTTTTATGGACCTGATGAACAGGGTATTCAAGCCATTTTTGGACGTGGTTGTGATAGTGTTTATAGATGACATTTTTGTATATTCAAGATCAGAAGAGGACCACGCAGATCACTTGCGACAGGTGTTACAGGTTCTTTGTGATCGACAATTGTATGCCAAGTTTTTCAAATTTGAATTTTGGCTAAAATCAATAGCATTCTTGGGTCATATTGTTTTTGAGGAGGGAATAAGGGTTGATTCACAAAAGATAGAAGCTGTGAAAGATTGGCCAAACCAACAACACCCACATAAATTCGAATCTTCCTAGGCTTGGCAGGCTATTACAAGAGATTTTTTGAAGGTTTTTCTTCTATTTCTGCACCCCTAACAAAGCTGACATATAAGGCAACTAACTTCCAATGGAATGATGCATGTGAAAGGAGCTTCCAGGAGCTGAAAAATAAGATAACTTCTGCACCTTTGCTAGTACTTCCATAAGGTACTGAGGGGTATGCAGTGTATAGCGATGCTTCAGGAGTTGGCTTAGGGTGTGTATTGACATAGAATGTTAGGGTAATTGCTTATGCATCCAGACAGCTATGACCACATGAGAAAAATCATCTAACACATGATCTTGAGCTGGCAGCGTTTGTGTTTGTTCCGAAAATATTGCTCCACTATTTGTATGGGGTCCACATTGACATATATACTGACCATAAGAGTCTGCAATACATCTTTGGGCAGAAAGACCTAAACTTAAGACAGCGGAGATGGCTAAGCTAATAAAGAATTATGATGTTGATATACTATACCATCCGAGGAAGGCAAAGGTAGTAGTTGATGCTTTGAGTCGTAAGGCAATCATAAATACTGGTGATCAAGCTATGGTAAGACAAGGATTGACTAAGGATCTACGTCAGCTAGCCAATTTGGGGTTTCACTTTCTTGAAACTCCAAAGGAAGGGATTATTGTGCATAATTCTAAAGAGATAGTTAGGCTACATGGAGTCCCAATCTCCATTATATCTAATCGAGGGGCTCAATTCACTGCAAAGTTTTGGAAGTCCTTCCAAATGAGCTTAGGGACACAAGTGAATTTGAATACAGCTTTCCACCCTCAAACAGATGGCCAAGCAGCACGCAGAAGAAATAACATGGGAGGCCGAGGACGTGATGAAATCAAAATATCCTCACCTATTTGAAGCAAAAGAGGAAGTCTAACATACAGAATTAGGACACTAGTAGGTACATGTAATTAAATACTTAATGTGTTGTCAAAAGTTTGTGTAAGTAAAGGTTTAAACTTGGTTAAACTATCCAATTGTACAAACATTCAAGGATGAATGTTCCTAAGGGGGGAAGGATGTAACACCCCACACCTTACAATACTAGCACAATACAAATGAAACATGATATGGTTGGGTCAAGTTAGCATTTATTCTTAAAAAGTGCTTGAATCTCGTGTTAATGAGCTATATATGCGACTAACTCTTAAGAGGGTCGAGTGTACATGTTTTGTGTCGAATTGAGAAGATTATGGCCTTAAATGAAGTGAGAGGAGAATTAAGGTGCTTGTAGGATTTAGTAAGCACATAGGTGAGTCACCTACTTGCTTAGCTTAAATTTGTTCGTTAAACGGAGACGAGGCTCGACGTCGAATTTGTCCAAGTTCAATTATGAATAAAGTCCGTATTAAGGATATAACTTTGGCCCATGTTTTAGCATCATAAATGGGCTACATTGTAAGCCCAATAAGTATAACAAAAAGGTCCTAAAGACATCACAATACACTTAACAAATTGGGCCAAGCCAAGTGAAGAAGAAAGCTGAAAATAGGCAATCCAAGTCCATCAAGTTTGTGCTCCAAAAAGGACCAAGTTTGAGGGCCAATCTGGTGGATAAGCAACTTGATATTGTGTGGTATAAGATGGTCAAAACATTAAGAGGAGGTCGGCATAAGAGATCTTTCTAAAGGGCTCCAAAGCAGCTCCACAAGTGAAGGTTCACTTGAGTTCACAAAAAAAAAAAGATTTGTCTCTAAAGTTCTCAACTTTTTTTCACTTTGTGAAGCAGCTAAAAGGGACTTCTAGGGTTCTTATTGAAGCCCTATACCTTGAAGGTAGTGTTAAGTAAGTTTATAAATGTGTTTATTATGGTTTTCGTATGAAAAATAAGAAGTATATGCTAGTATATTGGTGCTGGAAAATCTGGACAGAGTTTGTTTTGAAAATTGCTGCACATTTTCCTTTTTATTTTAGTGATCTTTCTATGGTTTGAGGGATATATTGTGAAGTGAACTTGGAGTTCTTAATATGGTTTGAGTTGTAAACATCGCCCTAAGGTTGCTGCCATGATTTTGGTTTTATTTAACAACCATGTTTTATTGTGTTATCTTAAATGTCATATTGATCGGAACTTGTGGACTGTTGGATAGAAGGCTATTGCCTCACATTCTTAATGACTGATTCTCTACTATTTTGGGACTGGTTCAAGGATCTTTTTATGTGTAAATGTTGCTGGAATAGTTTGGTTAAAGTTGGAATAGATTGGGATTATCGACGCCTAAATGTAGCGAAGAAAGGAAACGTTATGTTGTCCATTTTAGGTTGTGTAAAATTGTTATGTAATATTATGTGTTATGCTTTGTGGGTTGTTGTAAGGCTGTTATGGAATTAAAATAGGCTGGTCATGGTGTGTATGTGTGAATGTGTGTTGGAAACTACGATTAGAGACGTAGAGGTTGGAAGAATATGCTCAGGTGTATAAAAACACGCTTGTTGTCCATGTGTTGTTTTGTTATGTGATTGGGCTGTCAAGGTATATCTATTGGCTATTAATGCTAGTTTTATCACCTACTATGTTGTAGATAAATATTTCGAGGAAGGGAAGGTTATCTCGAGGTACTAGCAAGATCATATAACGAGGTATGTAAGGTTGCTTGATTTCGTATCACTTGGCATGAAGCAAAGATCTCTCCTTGGTACATAAAGGCATTTGCCAACTCCGACACAACTATAAACCATGTATCCATTCTTTCACATGTTCATATGATTCCATACATAGTCACCTTCAAATCTGCATACATGCTTGGATACCAAGTTACATAAGTTCCTG
>JAOTQR010077584.1:0-12040 GCA_025774065.1 Solanum ossicruentum | reverse complement strand
GTGTGTGTGTGTGTGTGTGTGTGTGTGTGTGTGTGTGTGTGTGTGTGTGTGTTTGTGTGTGTGTGTGTGTGTGTGTGAACATGCTTATAATATGATCATAAGTCATTTTAAATCATAATCATGCATACTTCAATTCACGATTACATGTATAGGAATAACTCATTCATACTTGTACATAATGGTCTATACACACCCAAAAGTGCTTAAAGTCATATCATAAACATCTTTGTGATTGGATTCATGACATAATCTTACTAGCCTTGAAATCATAATCATATCCATAGATGATAGTCAAATCCATATCAAAACTCAATAAAAAGGCTTATTCATGCATCCTCATAATATGAGGAATAAGAGTAAAGCATAGGTACTTGAAGATGATACTTAAAACATGATAATAGAATGGAAGCAAGCTTAAATAATGAAGAACATAGATATTTAGATAACAAATGAATTTACCCATGTATGCATTCATAATTCATAAAAACGGGCAAGTCCAAATCTCAAGAAATACTATGTAAAGTTGTAGATTAGGACTTGATTAATGCTTAATTTATCAATTAAAAGTAACCCATAACATGAATCCAATAATTAAAACCCAAATCATGAAATTCCTAATTGGATCATACCTTAAATAATGAAAAATCATGAAATTGAGTTTGGGTTTCATGATTGCAAGGAAATCATGAATGAATCCACATATACCTAAGCTTGCATTGAAGAATTTGAGAGCAAATCTGCTTGAACCTTGAGCCCTAGATTAATCCTTAGCTTCAGCTTGAGTGTAAGAATTAGAGAGTGTTTTTGGAAGGTAAAATTGAGATTAAGTATTTAAGTCATGCATGAAGTTTTAGGAGTAGTATAAGAACTGACTTGGAGGTTTAAAGGAATGTATAAAAGTCATGAAAATATAGGAAATGAGCCAATTTACCAAGGAACCCTTAATGAAATGAGTGCAAAACAGCACAGTGCACTTTCACGGTGTGGTTCATGGATCGTGAACCCACCACACCTTGTGAATAGGCTCATGAAAGTCACCCCCATATCGAGATGGTGATCCAAGGTGAGGTGGCCCTCCAACATGGTCCGTGGTGCTCACCAAAAGCCATTGTGTGCTCCTGGTAGGAACACTTCACTTGGAAGCCCCTTCCTTAGCCAAGGTAGTCCCAAAAAGGCCAAGGGCCGCTTCATAGACCACACCATGGTCTGTGGCAATGTCCGCAAGATGTGGTGTGCCCATCATGGCACCCTTGGTCAAGGCAGCCTCCAATTTCCATGGAAAAATGAGTAACGCCACTTTAACGGGACCTTTCACAGCCAGTGAACCTTTTTATGGGCCGTGAAAGGCTCCTTGAAAGAGTGACTTGGAAAAAGAACTCCTGAAAACCATTGTTTTGCCTTTTTAAGGCCTTCCAAAGACTGGTTCCTTACATCATCTCCCTCTTGTTATCATTAATCCTCGAGAGCCAGAACATGACTTAAATAGCTTAAATTTAACAAAACTAGGCCAACATGAATGTACATTTCAAAGTCAACATATAAAATGATGAAATCACTAAATCCATGCTAAAAACACCATTTAATTTAGTTCCATACATATGTATGCATGTAATGACATAAAGACATAGAAATGAATAAACTCAGACCATTTAAGCATGAAGAACCTTGTACCTTAGGCTTGAGCAGATTAGAATAGGTAAGGGTATCGCTTTATCATATCTGATTGCACTTCCTATGTAGCAGTATCGACATGTTAGTTCCTCAAAAGTACTTTAACTGGAGCAATGTTTTTGTTAGGAAGCCTCTTCACTGGTTTATTTACAAACTGAATCGATACTTCTTCATAGGTCAAGTCCCCCTCAACATCAACAACTTCCATAGGTTCAATCATATTGGATCACTAACAAACTCCTGAAATATAGACACATGGAATACCGGATGAATGGAACTCATATATGAAGGCAAATCTAACCTATAAGCCACTTTTCTAATCTTCCAACTATTTCATAAGGGACTACGTACTGACGACACAACTTTCCTTTCTTAATTAAATGAATTACACCCATCATAGGTGAAACCTTCAGATGTACCCAATCATCGATGTGGAACTCAAGATCCTTTCTCAAAATATTCAAATACGACATTTGAAGACTTTGAGTTATTTTCAACCTTTCTCGAATCAACTTCACCTTTTCCGAAGCCTCCAACACCAAATCCAAGACAATCGATGCCATTTCATCTATATCAAACCATCTCACCGGGAATCTACATCTCCTCCCATACAAATCTTTAAATGGTACAATTTTGATACTAGAATGATAACTATTATTGTAAGCAAAATCGATAAGCAATAGATGATCATCTAAGTTACCTTTAACTGCAACACACAAGCCCTCAATATGTATTTAGAATTATGTATTGTCCTTTCTAAAATGACTTCCAAAAGTGAGAAGTGAAATTGGGTACCACGATCCAATATAATAGACATAGGTACACCATACAATCTAACCAACTCTTGGATACATAAATTGGAATAGTCTTCGGCATTATAGGTAGTCCTCACCAATAAGAAATAAGAAGATTTTGTCATCCTATCCATGAGAACCCAAATAGAGTCGTATTGCTTCTGGGAATGGGGAAAACTTTTCACAAAGTCCATGTTCACTTCTTCCCACATCCAATTAGGAATCTCAATATCTTGAGCCAAACCATTGGGACTTTGATATTCCACTTCACCTCTTGGCAATTAGGATATTCAGATACAAACTTGGCTATGTCTTTCTTGATGCCATTTCACCAATATACTTATTTCAAGTCCCAATACATCTTGGCAGATCTTGGATGTATAGTATAGGGAGAGTTATGGGTTTCTGTCGATATCACCTCCGTAAGGCTTTAAATGTCAGGAACACACAATCAATCTTGATATCAAAGTACACCATCTACCCCTGGGGATAAAACCTCTATCTTCTTTTCGGTAACCAACTTCTTCAACTCAACCAATGATGGATCTACCTGTTGTTTTGCTCTAACATCAACAACCAAGAAATACTTTGCCCTATTTTGAACATGGATGCCACTATCATTAGATTCAGAAAATCTAACACCCAATCTAGCCAATGCGCACATCCTTCACCAACTCCTTCTTGGTTTCATCAACATGAACCACACTACTCATAGATAGTCTACTAAGGGCATCAGCTACAACATTTGTCTTGCCTTGATTGTATTGCACACTCATGACATAGTCTTTAAGAAGTTTCAACTATCTCCTTTACCTCAAGTTAAGGTACCTTTAATTGAATAAATATTGCAAACTCTTGTGATCTGCGAACAAATCAATAGGTTGTATGAAGTCTTATGGCTCGTAATTGGGGTTTCATATATTCCTTGAACAATTTTTGGGGTGACTTCTATGAGACCTATATATGGCCCATATAAAGTTTTATGACCTGTACAACGTTTTGTTTGATGAATTTTCAGCAATTCCCCACTTTCTGATCCTCAGGGTATGACACCATTTCTACGACTTGTAGAATATTTTATTGCTCGTCTGCATGTTCATAGACTCCACTTCAGAAAATCACCCTTCATTTGATTTTCTATAAAACCTTCTCTACTGCCCGTGAAAACTTTCACGGCCCGTAAAGGATGTCATAGAGCAACAACTTCTGCAATTTATGCACACTTAGCCCAAAATCATATCAACCCTATAATCCTGCAAAGTAGAAATAAAAACACATCAAATATACTAACATTTCTATGAGAACACATGAAATTTCAAGTTTTGAGCATCAAAAGTATTGTATTTAGATAGTACATCACCCATCATGATAAGAACAATAAGTATTCTAAAGGGAAAGGAACATAGGATGCAGTATATGTGGCATAGGGACTTTGGATACTCACCACATTACAATTATCATCACAAGCAACATCGAAACATAGGATAGGGACTAAAGGAAAGTATCTATAGATAAACAAGTGGCACATGAGTCATACATACATATTGTCCAATAATATTTCTAATCCTAAGTGGAACGGACTCCAATATATATTCCGTACTCACCCTCAAAAGTGTGTAATTAAAATTGCAATGTCTTAACATAGGTGGATAGAAATTTTTCATTGCCCTTGAAGTAGAGGACTCACTTCAAGAAAAAGTCTTAACATATCAAACTAGCCACAAAGAGGTGGATGGGTACAACTCCGATCCCTACATAATTAGTTCATGTATGCAAAAAATTAAATATGTATTAGTACTTGGAATATACTAAGTATGTGAGGTGCAATACAACAAGAATATATGAAGGCAATAAGCTCAATATGACATGAATGATCAATGTCTAAGTTAAAACATGTAAGGAAGGTAAACAAAATCTCATAACATAGCATATATATATATATATATGGGAAGAGACCATAACCGACACTTAATACCATGCGAGCTACTACGTGGAATCCCTATTTGCCGACAAAAGACTAGTCTACTTTGCCAAGGTAGACTACCCTCACCTTATGAGAACTCCCCTATTTCAAAGAGTACTTTACAAATGTCTTACGGAAACTTCACCTATTTTGAAGACTGTTTTACAAATGCCTTACTGGAGTTAACCCTTTTAGATTGTTATATGACAAGGGGCCTTATGGGAACTTCACCTTTTTTGGTTATATTTTGCATGTACCTTGCGAAAAACTTGGCAATTTTGGTGAATCATGCAATATAAGCAAATCACAAACCTATGGTGGAAATGTAGTTAAGGGACAATGAAAATCTACCAAGGTCCTCTCGTGACTAAGTCAACATCCCACAAAATATTTAAATCATAGTCATAATAATATCATTCATAAATTTGTAAACCTTAATATCATAATAGAAGTAGCTCATTAAAACTATAGCATCATACCATCGCAAAAGGCCCCATAATCTTGCAAAATTTTCATAAAATTTCTATACAATCATAATATACCTTATACCCTTGATTATTCATAGTATTCATGACTTTCAAAACTTGTAATCAAACCTTTCATCAGTATAAGATGATTCATTATTTAATCTTAGTCAAAATATGATGGGTTATGCATAAGGATATAAAATAATGAGATTCAAGAGTAATATGCATGAGAAGGGTAAAACATGTTCAATTGAAATCGTTCAAAACAACTCACCAATATCATTTAAAACCTCTAGTTAGAGAATTATAAAAATCATCTCAAAATCCATAAATTTCATAGCATTTCATAGTTCTATAAGGTGCATAGCTTAAATATCATAAAAAAATTGATAGTATCAACCCTTGATGAGGAATTCGTGCATTTGAATTTAAAAATTGATAATTTTCAAATCAAACAAGTATATAAAGAATAATAAGTGCTCATGAAGAAATAAGTCTTGAAATCAAGAAATTTAATTGAATAGGATGTTTTACTCCATGGATGAAAGGATCCATGCATGAAGAAATTCACATATGTTGAGGTCTTGAACAAAATGAAAGAAGGTTGGAAGAATCTTGAAGCTTGGTCCTTAATTGATGAAAGAAGCTTGGAAGAAGCTTGAAACTTGGTCCTTATTCGAAGAATGCTAAAACTCTAAGAACATTAATTAAAGAGTTAGGTGGAAGAATTTTGGGTAAGTTATTGAGGATTTTTAGGAGTTTTGAGAGTAATTTTTGGTTCAGAAATTGTGAAACTTTTGAATATTCCCACGTATAAGGGTTAAGGGATATGTCTTAATTGCCCTTACTTGAATCTGAATAATTTTGTTGTATGGTGAAACGGGACCGCGATGTATACTTTTTCCACCGTAGTTCATTTTTGCATGAAGTTTAATTTTTTCTTATTTTTATCTTGGAATGATCTAGGTCACTTCGGTACTAAAATAGATCCTCTCTGCAACGCGGAGAGGTCGTTTACTCCTCTAGAAAATACAAAAATATTTTTTGATACTGTTGACTTAAACATAGAAGGAGACCAATATGCCTCCTGAACAAGAATACAACCTCAAATGAATGGATGATACATTATGTGAAGCATATATTATAAGAGTATTTTGAAGGATTTAGAGAGGTGCTATAAGAGGAAGTTTGTGTAGCTTCTACGAAAATGGGAGATATATATCAGAAGACGAAGACAAATTACTTAGAGAAGGTGGATGAAGAACAAACGGTTTTAGAAGGCAAAGGGCATCGAAATGTCCGAATAGGAAACAAAAGATTCGGAGAAAGTGAAGTGTGTAGAAGTTGATAGGTATAGATATATTAATATGTAATTTTTACCTATATAACTCCTTTAAAAATATATATTACACTCTTTAAATGGATTATTTGTAACTACTACTAACAACATTTTAATATCGGGTTATAACAAATCAGTAATATTTTAAAATATTTAATTTTATTTTTATTTAAAATATATATTCAGCAAATATCCGTAATATTTGATTTTATATTCTTTTTTTATATAACATTCTCATACTACAATAAGCGAATTTCTGTTGATTAAATTTTACAAATTACTTTATATTGTTCTATTTAGCCATAATTTTCTCTTTTAACATAATTATCATTTCTTTCCATGCAAGTCTTTCAGTTACACAGAAACTCTATTCGTCTCTCCATTCTTCTTCGTATGAACCATCACGAATGGAAGTCTAAACTAATACTCCGTTCTTATTCATCCTAGTTAATCTAATCTCTTTCATTTACTTCTCACATGATGAATAATAAAGGTAATGTTAATGTTACCCATAGAAAGAGCCCTAGGTTAGTAGAATAACAAGAACACATGCAATTGGAGATTAAACCATCAAGCTTTCAAATACTAACACAAAATCTGGTAAAAACGTCAAGTCTCTTGACCAGAAGAAGCAAAAAATAATGAAGAAGACGGAAGCAACATTAAGGAAAAACCAAACTTCATCGACCAAGGGAAATAAGGATAATCAAAAAATTGATATGTCAGATAAGGGGCAAGGTGAAATTGCTTCAAAAAATCGAAGTTCCCAAAAATGAAAGGGTAAGATGGTGTCATCTTTTGAGAGTCAATATGAGCTGGAGGAAGGATCAGACTCTGACTTTTTTCAATAATCCCAACCCGAAAAATCAAAGAATGTATCAAGGGGTGGTCTTCAAATAAAAAAAAAGTGCGTCCTACTGTCAAGGTATTCACTATTTTTTAATAAATATTTTTGGTATAAAATTCATATGTGTTTTTGCATGTGTTACTACCAAAAAATGCTATGAATGAAAATCATTTTGTTGTTTACACATCCATTAATCCCTATACAGAATGTATATAGGTTTCATAATTGTTTATATTTGTTATAAAATTAGTATATATATGCTTTTATAGATAAGAGTTTTGTTGTCTACAAATCAATAAACCCACTATATAAAATGGATACTCATTTCATCATTGGATATAGTTGTTATAAAATTAGTATGTCTGTGTTTTGTAGATATGTGATATGTCGCCTACACATCAATGAACTCACCATCAAGAATTTATTCACATTTCATGGTCGTATATTATCATTATGAAATTAGTATATACATGTTTCAATATATACTATTTTCGATGTGAATGTAATAACGATGTCACCATTATACATTTATAAGACAATGCATATACATAACTTATAAATACAAAGTGGGGGTTTTGACTTATAAATAGGATTGATTTAGATTTTATGCCATTTTATATGAAATTAGTATGTGTTTGATAATCTTTGGGTATGAATTCTATTTCATTCCACCATGACCTGAGTCACACGCTACACCCTCTTATATATATAAATTTGATATTAAATAAGTATGTATATCATCTGCCTTTCTATTTCTAATGTATCTTTCACATTAATTGAATATGAAAGTTTTTTATTTCTGTTATTAAACTCATATGTGTCTTTTTTATGTAGATTGCCTAAGATTTTTATGAGTGAAATCAGTTGGTTGCTTATGCACCCTTAAGCGTTTATATAGTATGTATGTGTATGTATATATATAGAAGGTAAAAAGACATACTCACACTAGGCTTCATACACCAATATGTGTGTCTTTGACATGCTCAAGGAACGCCTCAGCGACCAATAGTTTCAAGAGTTCTTAGCTACTCCATTTGAGTATTTTAATGACTTAGCATTCATTAGGGTACAACCACAGCTTATACGCAACATTCTACTAATGAAAATAAAAAAAATGATAGAGATGATATGTTCATTATGTTGGATATCTAGCAAGACTTTAGGAAGTAGAAAATACTCTTTAAATACACTTTATATTAATAACATAAGATGATTCTATCCATAATGATAGAGATGATATGTTCATTAATGATAGAGATGATTCTATCCATAATGAGTTGTAACGTTGCAAGTGCCAACGTGCAATTCACCTCCTTAGGAACATTATAAATAGGAGAGGCTAGGAGTCATTCTACGTATCCATCATCCTTCACCAAAGGAGAGCTTCAGAAAGATAAAGTGAGAGAGAAAGAGAGAGAAAAAATGATAGAAAAAAAGTGAAGCTAGAAAGATGATTCTAGGAAGTAGAAAATACTCTTGTACATCAAGTTGGGGAAGTCCTTTAAGCATTGACTTCTTCATCATTACTTTCAATTTGTGATAGCTAACATGTCCCAATCTACTATGCCATAAATCTATTGTCTCATTTTTCCTTGTCTTGTCTACATATGTTGTTTAAACATTCATTACGTAAGCAGATTCAAGCCTTCTTCCTTCCTTAATTGGCTTGCATGTGGGTTTGATATGTTTATATACTTTGACATAATTTGGATTGAACACCACAAAATCTCCTGAATTTGTGAGTTGTGCAACTGATAGAAGATTCTTCTCCATGCCAGGGACATGAAGTATCTTTTGTAATTGTACTTCATGTGAAATGAATCGAGGTACCACAATTGTATTGCCTATATGAGCAATTGGCAATTTTTAATTATCTGTAGTCACCACGACTCTATTTCCTTCAAACTTGGTCAAGTTTGACAACTTATCTTTATCTCCTGTCATATGATTAGAACATCCTGAATCAGTGATCCAATCATTTTTATGATCAACAATGTTGCACATAGTAGTCAAAGCCATTCCTTCATCATGTTGATGAAGATCAACTTCTTCTTCAATTGCAAATGAAGCTTCGAAATCCCATTCTGCTTCTCTTGAATTTGATTCAGCATTATTGCTTTCAACTCTTTTGCTCCAGCAATCCTAAGCAAAGTGACCTTTCTTTCCATAGTTATTACATTCACCTATTCTGTCGTTGATTCCTCTTGTCTCCTTTATTGTTGTTATGATACTCTCGTTTCGCTCCCCCAGGTTGGATGTTTTTCGTTTGGTGATGGTTTTTCTGTCCTCCAGGCTTTTTCTCATTTCTTTCTCTAAAATTTTTCTTATTAGAGAAGAGAGCTTTTTCTTCTTCTTTGACTATATCTCCAACCATTTGTTTAGCTAGCGCTTCTTGATTAGCTAGCAAACTTTTCAACTCTGATAAAATTGGTTCTTTAGCCCATCCACATATAGTAGTCACAATAGCTGTGTATTCTGGTCATAGACCATGGATGATAATTCTCCTAATACGTGTCGCAGGGATTGCATTTTTTGGATCCATCTTGGAGATTTCAGAACATATTGCTTTTTTGTTGACCATCATATCACACTGTGAGAGTGTCCTCAACTCATTCTCGAATCGCTGCAACTTTGCTTCATTTGTTTTTTGTAAACAAAGAAGCTAATGTATCCCATGCCTCCTTTGGTGTTTTAGTTTCTTTTATATGCTACAGAAGATCATCCTCAATTGTTATTGAAAGTGAGTACATGGCCTTGCCACTCCTAATTTTGTATTTTCTAAGTTCTTCTGGATCAGTTGGTGGTGTGGTCTCATAACTTCCAACGATACTCCATAAATCCTACCCCAACAAATAATACTGGGCACGAGTACTCCAATTGCTACAATTACTGTGATTAAGCTTTTCAATTGAGGTAGACGAACTTGCTAGATCCGCCATAGTGACTTGGTAATATCAACAATGACCAAGTAAGTTTTGTCCCTAACAACAACTTCACAATCCCAAATTGTGCACCTTCTGCCAATATGTTGGCCCCCCTATCTTTCCGCTCTGATACCAAATGTTGGATATTTTGAAAGACTTTAGAAAGTAGAAAATACTCTTTAAATACACTTTATATTAATAACATAAGAAAAAACTCAACTCACAAAATTGCAAGAATTATCTTTCTAGTTTCACTTTTTTTCTCTCTCTCTCTCTTTCACTCTCTTTTTCTCTCATTTTAGTTCTCTTAAGCTCTCCTTTGGTGAAGGATGATAGATACATAGAATGAATCCTAGCCTCTCCTATTTATAATGTTCCTAAGGAGGTGAATTTACAAGTTGCCACTTGCAACTTTACAACTCATTATGGATAAGCATTCTAGCTAAGCATGAGTTATAGTTGAGTTATTTTCCTTAGGATCCAAGTAAGCAAGTCTAACTTGCTTTAAGGTTATCAAATCCAAATTGACTTCTACCATTGAATAAGCAAATCCAACATACTTTCAACTTCTTTAGGTTGCCAAAGCCAATTTGAATTCTACCATTGACCACCTTAGATATTAAGTAATCTTAATAATTAATAAAATAAAACCTTAATATCTATTTTTGTTTTATGTTGAATTTTAACACATTATAAACATGAACAGTACTGAAATTCATTTTGGAATAAGAGAATTTATAGCTATAATTGGATTGAAATATGGAGTCAATATTGATTTTGTGTCAAACCCAACCATTCCAAATAGATTGCTTGAATTGTAATTTCCTAGAAAGACAAACTTTACAAGTTAGAGTTTTACAAAGCTTTCCATGAGAAAGGTTTCATAAAGGATGAAGACATTATGAAGATGGCATTGATATATTTCATGGATTGTTTTTTTGCTTGGTCCTGAACCTACTAAAATTCCTATTAAAAAGAAGTATTTTGACTTTGTGGTGACTGGGAAGTATGCAAAGTACCCATAGCGAGATGAATGCTTTCAAAGTCTCCTAGCCACCTGCAGCCAAAAATTGGATAATAATCCATCATCATTCACATATGGTGGATTTCACCTGGCATCTACAGAGTACAATGTTCAAAGGCTATGACAGTCAAGTTATTGTACTATATTACAAATTTTATTTTAACTTGGGTAAATTCATTACCCAATTTCTCTTGAAATGTATTAAATCTAACATATGCCTTCTTTTTAAAAACTCATAGTACAAATTTAGCAACATGGTGCTTATAGAAGAAGAGTCCAATTTTAATGATTAAAACTTCTTTATGGAATCACCGACCGACCAGCCTGGGGGGCAGAATGCGGCACCAACAACAAATGCAAAAATTTCACAAGAGAATTATGTTAAAATGAAAAGTGAACTGGCAAATGTAAATAAAAATTATTTTTTCATTCCTAGTATCGTTCATTCTTTATATAACTTATTAATGTCATTTTTTAGCTACAGGTTTGTCAACAGCTTAAAGAGTTACAGGACAAAGTTTGTACAATTTACACATAATTCTTTAATTTATTTTTTAATTGTAAATACATGTCTCAATAATTTATTATTTGTGTGTTCTAAAAGTGGATAGTCATAAGACTGATCTGAAAGCATATTTTGACAAGTCAATCCCGATCTTCTTAATAATCTTGTACGGCCCAATGTAATGTGGGCTCAGTTTTCCTTTCTTACCAAACCTCACAACCCCTTTCATTGGAGACACCTTTAAAAATACCCAATCTCCTACTGAAAATTCTAGCCTTCTCCTCCTAGCATCCGCATATGATTTGGGATGACTTTGGATAGTCTCTAGTCGCTACTGTATTACCTTAACTTTTTCCATGGCTTGTTGTACTAGATCTGGCCCAAACAAGGTGGTTTCTCCCACTTCAAACCATTCAATGGGCGATCTATACTTCCTTCCATACAAAGCTTCATAAGGTGCCATCTTGATACTTGAATGGTAGCTATTATTATAGGCAAACTCAATA
>JAOTQR010077583.1:0-12040 GCA_025774065.1 Solanum ossicruentum | reverse complement strand
TGTAAATGTATATATGAATGTAGATATGTATGCTTTTATGTGTATTCTGGGAGCTGCTGCAGGTGTGGTTAGTCAGTTAAACAGAGGAAACTCTGCCAAAATTTCGGTAGAATTCTAGGCTTCGATTATAAAGGAAATTGGCTTAGCATATGTTCACGTGCCCCTATCGGGCACTGGTCACGACCCAGTGAGGGGTGTGACATGTTACTTTGAGGGTGAGCCCAAAAAGTGTCTTGGCCCTCGCTCTATTCTGTGTTAGTGGTGTCGTTGGATATTATAATATGCTTATGCTATTTGCTTGACTCTTTATGCTTTTATGATTTCCAAAGACTTTCCTAAGTCCCACTTCCCCTTTATTACATCACTGGTTGGTGTTTATTTTTCTTTTATGACCAAGGATGTGCGAATGATATGCTAAGAGGCTTGTTTGGGGTCTTTTTGGATTCCCTATTTGTCGTTTCATGTCTAGGCCCTAGGCTTGGTTTATGACAAACTTGGTATCATAGTACTAGGCTATTAATTGTCCTCAAAATCCAACACATCGCATCGATTAGAGTCTTATCCATGGTTATGAAGTGCACCACAACTATCGATGGGAGGCTATGAGGCATTTTAAGAAATATTTCACTTCTTCATGGTCTATATCGTGCTTTAGATGCGAGTGTAAGGCTTTTACCCTAAAAAATACTCTTTACTCTTCTAGATCATGCCGCTTCAAAAAGGAAGACCGAGGAGGGCTTGTACACCTGAGGAGGATCTAGCTCACCAAGCCCCTCTAGGGGAAGAGGCCACTCAAGTCGTGTTTCGGAGTGCCATCACTATGTTGACACATGCAATGACCCACCAATTGAACCAAGGGGCCCAAGCTCCTTATGATCCTACTTTAGCCTCAAGGGTGGGGGATTTCACAAGAATGAACCCTCTAGAATTTCATGGTTCCAAGGCGGAAGAAGATCCCCAAAAGTTCTTAGATGAAGTGTATAAGGATTTTGTCCATCATGGGGGTAAATACGGGGGAGAAGACGAAACTAGCAGCCTACCAACTAAAAGGTTTGGCTCAAATTTGGTTTTGCAATGGAAGATGGAGAGGGGATATCATGATGCTATTCCTTGGGAGGAGTTCAAAGCCGCCTTCCTCATCCGGTTCTTCCCGATTGAGTTGAGAGAGGATAAAATGATGGAGTTCATGAATCTTAAGCAAGGTTCCATGAGTGTGAGGGAGTACACCTTCAGTTCAGCAAGTTTTCCTAGTATGATCCTCAATTAGTCACTGAACCTAGGTCAAGGATGAAGAAGTTTGTGCCGGGAGGGTGTCCAACATGGTAAATGAAGAGTGCCATACCACAATGCTTGTACGTGATATGGATTTGTCTCAGCTCATGACCTACGCCTAGCAATTTGAGGGAGAGAAGCTTCGAAAGAAGAGAAGTGGAGAGTCCAAGAGGGCCCAATTTGAGGGTGACAGGATTCAACAAGGTCTCGAGTTTCAAGGCCAAGGATCCTTTAGTGCTCCAAACAAGAGGGTTGCTAAGGATGGGGTGCCTAAACCAAGGCTTTAAGGAGGTGATAATGGGTTTACTCGTCCTAGATGCCCAAAATTTGGGAGGAAACATGGTGGCACATGTTGGAGGAATATGGGTGCGTTCTTTGGGTGTGGCGAGATGGGCCACAAAATTTTGGATTGTCCACATGCTCAAAATAAGGGAGAAGGTGGCTGACCTTAAGGGAAAGTTGGTCATGTCGATCAAAGGACTCTAGAAGGCCAACAAGGGGGTGCTCCATGACACAATCAGTTCTATGCTCTTCAAGAATGGCAAGGAGGGGATGAGGTGCCCGATGTTGTTGTCGGTATGTCGAAGGTTTTTTATTTTAATGTGCATGCTTTGATAGGTCCGAGTGTCACTATTTCTTTCATTATTCCTTGTGTTGCTAACAAGCTTCATGTGTGTCCCGAATTGTGATGTGAACCCTTTTGGTATCTACCCCCCCTCTCCCCATTAGTGAGCCTATTGTTGCTAGAAAAGTCTATAGGGGTTGTCCCATATCCTTATTGCATAAAGTCTCGTCTAGTGATTTTGTTGAACTTGTCATGGTGGATTTTGAGGTTATTATTGGGGGTGAATTGGTTACATGCATATCATTCTCCATTGATTATGGGACCTCTAAAGCTAGACCTCGATTCCCTAGTGAGCCCATCCTTGAGTGGGAGAGTTGTAAAATGGTAGTTAAGGGTAGATTCATTTCTTTTCATAAGGCCCAAATTGATCTCTAAGGGTTATATATACCATCTTGTAAGGGTTAGCGATGTTGTGTCTAAAATCCTTCACACTGAGTTGATTTCGATAGTCAATGCTTCTTGATGTCCTTCCTGATATTTTGAATTGTGGTAATGTCTTTTGCTGGACTAATGCCCCGGCTATATTTATGTATCTCTTGAATAGGGTCTTTAACCCTACCTTGGTATGTTGGTAGTGGTTTTTAGGAATGATGTATTGATTTATTTTCGGAGTGAAGAAAAGCTTGTGAATTATTTGAGGGTGGTATTGCAATGTTGAAAGATGGGTGGTTGTTTGCTAGATATGAGAAGTCTGAATTTTTGAGGAGAAAAGAGGTGGTTAGAGAAGCATACCGGTTGGCTAGGTTGGGAATGAGGTTGGATGAAGTGAAAAATGGTGGTGTAATGGTTAAGTATGGTGCCAGTTCTTCTTAGATTGAGGAAGTCAAGTCAAAACAAGACCTTGGCCCCATATTGCTAGAATTGAAGGCTTTAATGAAGATTGGTAAAGTGGAGGTTTCTCCCAAGGGGGAGATGGTTTCCTTAGGTACTAAAGTAGGCTATGTGTGCTTGTTTTGAGGATTGGGTTCACTCGGAAGTCCTACCCATGAAGGGTGTTGAACCGACCCTCTATAGGTCCAGATCAGTCAGGAAGACCCTCATTCAACAATTGGTTTGTCTATGTTTTCACAAATAATTCATATGATACTAATTCTTTTGTCAGCACCAGATGTGATTTTATATGGTCCATTGAGATAGCTGTCATGATTTCTCGGATAGTGAAGCATTTAAGCCTATCACTCCAGTTTTTAGTGGTGCTGAATGTATGTATTGTTGTCATGAATTTGAACCCAAGGTTTGTGGGTCCTTATAAAATTTTGAAGAGGGTTCATAAGGTTTCCTATAAGATGGAGTTGCCTATGGATATGAATATGGTTCATTCGATCTTTCATGTGTGGATATGGATGAAATGTATGGGTGACCCAAGTGTTATAGTGCCCTTAGAGGTTGTGGATGTTGTAGAGGATAATTTGACCTATGAGGAGGTCCTGATGGAGATACTTAATGGATATGTGGAAAGTTTGAGGAACAAATATATAGCACCCGTCAAGGTTCTTTGGAGAAATCGACAAGTCAAAGCATCACTTGGGAAGCCGAAAGTGGACATGAGGAAGAGATACTCATACCTCTTTCACTCTATTCAATCCTAACATAATAAATTAAGTCCATCTATAATTTCAAGTCTTAAGTTTCAGCCCTTACTTCATTTTGCAGGCATTCATATTCATGGTAACAAGTTTATGGTGATGTTTTTACATTCATGTTGAGATTTTCAAAAATGATGTTTAAACGCAATATTTGCATTCATGTCGAGCTGAAATCTTCATGATTAATTCTCTTATGCACATTTATTTGACATTCGGTGACGAATATCCCCAAGGGGGAGATATTGAAACGCCTAAAAAATGTGTTTCGAAAATGCCCATAATCATAATTTTCATATATTTCAAAAATCGTGCGTGATATCAAAAATTTGACTTCATATTCTTTATCAGGGAGAAAATTGAGTGAGAAACAGGTATAACCCAGATTTTAGGAGACCAGCAGCAAAAATTAATATTCGCAAATTTTTTGAAAAATGTGGCAGTCCGCGCCTTGGCCGCGATGCACCAGGAGCTCAGAGTTGTATAAGAGTGGCCTTTGCGTTGGGTCAGCATCATGGACCAGACATGTATTAGTGTAGTGTTTCCCTGATTTTTTTGTTTCGGCTCAAGGGCATTGGGTTTTCCATCAATCTTGGATGGAGCCAAAGATTCACTATTTTTGGCTTTGGGGGTGTGATGGAATAAAACAAAATAGCTCTTTAAACTGTCTGAGCTTCTTTCAATTCTGAAGTAGCAGTTAGTCAATGCAACTTTCGATGCTTATCATGGGTCATCCAAAAACTGTCGCTCTATGTTTTTAAACATAGGGGTCAGGCTGCGTACATCTGATTCCCCCTTACCCCGTAATGGGCAGGAGCCTTTGAGGCACTGGGGGTGATGTTGTTGTTCTTGTTGTTAGCCCAAGGGCATTGGGGTCAGAGCCTCATGCCTATTTAAACGTAAAATCACTCATACTTAACCATTTTTCAACTTTGTATCACTTAAAACCCTCTCTAAAACCTCTCTAACACTTTATAAAAAATTCCCATTCAAATTCAAGGATTTCAAGCTTAATTTTAGAACTCAAGGATCCTGTTCAAGCTCTAAGTTCTCTTCAAGTCTACAATAAGAAAATCCAAGTTTAAGATATGTAATTTTCATCCATTGGTTCTTTTTACACATGGAGCCCAATCCTTCTTTTTATGAAAATCGCACGTTTTCAAGTTGTATCTTCTATAGGTATCTCTTATTATGGATTATGATTATAAATTATGTTGGGGTTTTGTGAAAAATTGATCTATTATGCATGGCTATCTAGTTAAAGCTTATACCATGGTTTGATTATATCTATTGAGACTATGCATGTTTTGATTTATGAAACTATGAGCATGTTTTGACCTATGAAACTATGATCTACAATGAGATTTGATGATGGATTTCAAGGTATCCTACATGATAGTTTTACTATATGTTGATGGGTTGATTTGCATTGAGTTTTCTTATATTATTTCACTCTTGAATTGCATGGTTTTGAACAAGCATTATGAACTGACAAGTGTTTGATATAATGCCACAACAAGGATTCTCATGTTATTGATGGGTTATTACATGATTTATAAGTCAAGTGACTTCATGATGATTAAGGTCTTCCCAGAATGTATTAAATTCATGTAAAGTACCTATGGCATTGCAAGTGAATTGTTGGTTCCTAAGTTTTGTTATGTTATTAGGAAAATGTGAAGTCCTTTCTTGATACTTGAATGTGATGGTTGATGAGCTATTTTCATGACTCCTACAGAAAAGATTATATCGTAAGATATGGACATCTTATAAGACCTACGGAAAAGGCCATGTTGTAAGGTAGAATAACTCATGGCTCTTACTGAAAAGATTATATCGTAAGTTAAGGACATCTTATGAAACCTACCCAAAAGGTCATGCCTTAAGGTATAATTCATGGATCCTACCAAAAAGATTATATCGTAAGGTAAAGACACTCTATAATACTACTGAAGGGGTTGTGCAGTAAGGTACAACAATTCATAGCTCCCACCTAAAAGATTATATCATAAAGTAGGGGAAATCTATACTACCTATCAAAAAGACTATGTTGTCAGTTAGGGGTCTTGGTAACACTCTCCGAAAAGGTTATACCGTAAGGTGAGTGGATGGCTATTTGGCCCATCCTATACATATTTGTGTAAGTTCGACTATATATTCCATATTGAGTTTATATTCCTTAATTATGATTAAGCATCTTGCTATTATGGCATATGATCCTCATTGCATTGCATCTCACATACATAGTACACTCAAATGTACTAACGCATACTCTATGCCGATATGATATTACCTTGTAGGGACCGGAGCACCTTTTGATCATCATCCACGTGGCTAGTTGGTTCTTGTGAAGAAGCTAGTTGGTGAGTTCTCAATTCTGGGGATGCTATCTAAGTTACACTTGCTATTTTGATACTTCTTTATGTTGAACACTTGTTACTACGCGGGTGAGCCCCAAAAGTATCTTGGCTCCCGCTCCATTCCATGTTAGAGGTGTCGTTGGATATTATAATGTATTTATGCTATGAGCTTCTTTGTTATATCTTTTGTTGATGTTTATTTTGCTTCCACGACCAAAGATATGTGAATATATGCTAATAGGCTTGATTGGTGTCCCTTTGGGTTCCTCATTCACCGTGTCACATCTAGGCCCTAGGCTTGGGTCGTGACACAGGGTCCCTTTCCTCGACCCCGTGCAAAGGAAGGGACAATTAGTGACATCCAATTTTTACCCTACACAATTTAATTCGAACTTCTTCAATTTTCAACAATTTAGAATTATTATATATTTGAAAAATTCAAAAATCAATTATTTGAAGTTATTTTTAGTCTTAACCTTTTAATTTTTAAAACTACATGTAATTATCATAAATAGGTTTCTTTATATACTTTTATATATAACTACAAATTTAATTATCACTTTTTTTTTATAATCATTCCAAAAGATTTTATTTTTGATACTTATTATAGTTTGATTAAAAATTATTTTAGTATTATGACCCAAGCCTAGGCCCTAGACATGACATGGGGAATGGGAACCCGAAGGGACCCGTACAAGCCTCTTAGCATATCAATCACACATCCTTAGCACAATAAACATCATAATATCCAACATACACCTCTAAACTTGGAATAGAGCGGGGGCCAAGACACTTTTTGGGCTCACCCTCATAATGTCAAATGTTCAACATAAAGAAGTCTTAGAAATAGTAAGAGAAGGAAGATTATGTCCCTGAACTTGAGGGCTCACCAGGCTTATATTCGAATAATCTCACTAACCACATGGAGGATAATCAAGAGGACACGGTGATATCTTGTACGCATAAAGTATGCGTTAGTACGTTTGAATGTACTATGCATGTAGGGTACAATGCAACAAGACATAACCCAATATAGTCAAAATCCATAGTAATAGGCAATAGGTAAGAAAAATCTCAATATGGAATGCATGATCAACACTTGAAGTAAAATAGGTTTATAAATCATTCAACTTGTATAGGACATGATACATATATGGGAAGAGACCTCAACCGACAAAAAATAAGACCAAGCGAGCTACAACGTGGAATCGTGATGATTACCCCTCATTGGTAAAAAGGTGTTCTACATGCCAAGGTAAATTGTACTTCAACTTATGGGAGCTGGTTCCATTTCAAAGAAGTAACACATCTTACGGGAACTTGTCCCATTTCGAGGTGGATTTCATGATAAATTGCACTAAATGGATACACTAGTAGAGCAAGGATAATAATCATAATCCTATGTTGGCACATAGTTTGAGGAAAGGAGTACGGACCCTTGAAGATAGTCCACGCCGACTCCAATCCATCAGTGCTAAGTCCAATGCCACGGAATACTTGAAATAATCATACTTTAATCACTTGTAAGAAACATGACATGAGTAGCTCTTAAATGTGTTTGATCTCTAATGGTGAACCTAACTTGAAATATGAGAATAGATCATAATCATACATGAACCCTTGCTTTAACATGAATAGCTGACAAGAGGTAAAATCTTAAAATAGGGCTTAACTTGCTGCTTGTAACATCATAGATACTTTCCATGAATTCAATACATACTTGAAAGTCCTTAATCATCATATAGTCACTTGACTTGTAAATCATGTAATAGATCATCAATGACTTGAGAATTCTTGACTTGACATTTTTTCAAACACTTGGTGGGTTCATGATACTAGTTCAAAATCATGCAATCTAAGAGTGAAATCATGTGAGAAAACTCAATGCAGATCAGCCCACCAACATATTGTAAATCCCTCGTGTAGAGAACCTTGAAATCCATCATCAAATCTCATAATAGATCATAGTTTCATAGCTCACAACATGCATAGTCTCAAAATATATAATCAAATCATGTTATAAGCTTGAAATAGATAGTTATGCATAATCAATCAACATTTCATAAAACCCCAATATAATTCATGCTCATTATTCATAATAAGGGATACCCATAGGTAATACAACTTGAAAACATGCAACTTTCATAAAAAGGAATATTGGGCTCCATGGGTGAAAGGACCCAATGAATGAAACCCACATACCTTACACATGGGTTTTCTTGATGTAAACTTGGAGGAGACATGAAGCTTCAATGGATTTCTTAAAATCCGGAAGAAACTTGAGACACTTAAATTTGGATGGGAATTTTTAATAAAATGGTTGAGAGATTTTAAAGAGGATTTTTGAGTGATATGGAGTTGAAAAATGACTAAGTATGGGATATTTCTCATGTAAATGGGCATGGGGCAATGACCCCAATGTCGCCGAAACCGGAAATTAAGGAAGTGCTAACAATACTCAACGATAGGTCCGCGTCATGTAGCTATCGTGTGCACCCTTACTGTTTTCGAAAATTTTAAGAAAATTATTTTTCGCTACGGGTCTTCTAAAATCTGGGTTATACCCATCTCCCACTCAATTTTACCCAATGATCAAGAATATCAAGTTGAACTTTTGATATCAAGTTTGAATTTTGAGATATATTGAAATTACGATTATGGGCATTTCTGAAGCACATTTGGGGTGTTTCATTTAGAATAAATTAGTTAATGATTAAGTTAATTATTTCACTTTGATAATTTTAAGAATCTTTTTAATTAATTCACATTAATATGTCTTGTGTCAGAATTAATCAATTAATCCAATTCGGCTACCTTTTAAATCCTAAATTGGCCATAATTGTAATTTTAAAATGATCAAATTCCAAATTCAATTCCCACCTCTTTAGCCCTTTTTTCATATATTCCTGGGGTCCATTTTTGGACCAAAAGTTTGGCCCAAATTTCGAATGCCTAGCCCAATCCTCCTCATATCAACAACATATACAATACATTACATACATATATACTTCTACAACAACCTCACACGCTTCCTTTTCCTTTCTCCTTTTTCTCTCGACTCACGTGGCCTTCACACGTCATCCCTTTCATCTCTTTTGTGTGCAATATATAATGACACCAGTGTGACCAAACGAGCAGCACCATTGGCGTACATCAACCACAAACGACACCAACATCCAACACCCTGTACGCACAGGTGTGACCATCTCTTGCCTCATCCATACTCACCCTTGAAGTGGATGGACGAGATTGATTCATCCAATATTTGTACGATTTCAAACTGTAGGACAATTTGGGTTTGAATTGGAGAATACGCCCTCACAAATTCATCCAATTTTCCCCCAATTCGACCTGTTTTTCCTCTATATATAGATCCCCTTCATTCACTGGAAGGGGTTGGCTTTTTCTCTCAAAATAATAGAATGCACCATTTTTGCTCTCTGGATTCCATAATATTTCTAGAAAAATTGAAGATTGCTCCCGTTTGCTTGCTTCTCAATTCGTGGTAATAAACTATTTCATTGTCAAGCTAGTCATCTTAAGTTTGCTTCTCCTTTAAAGGTAAATTTTTAGTTACTTTTGCATCTTATTTGAATGATTTTACTAAGTTGTATTCTCCTCTTTGAAGCTTATCAAAAATCATGATCACTTTTACTTCATATGTGCAGTTGTTTGCTTCTTTTGCTTGATATATATCAGAGTGGTTGGCACGAGTTTTGTCTACATGTTTTATGTTTGTTTAGATGTCTTTATATTCAAGGACATCTGCCTTTGGATTTGTTGTTTAGATCAGATGACTCAGCTCCTGTTGCTTTTGATTTGTATTAAGGCCTTATTTATTGAAAATCTTTGATAATTAATTCATAATTGATTCTGAGTTATTGTAAGGCTATGCTAGTTTAACCCTTCATTATTTTTAAAAGGGCTAAATTAGTTGAGTGTGCTATATTGGATAATTACTTCAATATATGCTCAAAATTTCAATTTTAGGTGTTTAATATCACTTAGCCTTTGTATTGCTTCTAGCTTCTTAAAATGAGTTTAAAAATGATGAAATAATGTAAAATCATTCTACTTTGGTTTTGTATGTATGAATTGGTGATTTCCTCTCTTCCTCGTGAATCCTAAGTTTTAAGCATGAATTAGTTTTCCTACTCTGTGATATGCTGGTGATTTCATTATGTTGATATCTGGCTTTATATATGGAAAATTAGCTTAGTTGTTTTTGTGAGATACTCTTCCTAAGTATTATTTTCGGGTATTTTTACCATAATTCTCTTTGAAATGGTCTTAGGTTCTATGTGTTAGGATTGCAATTTGCCTTTATCGAATGATACATTTTTTATGCTAAAATATACCAGTCTCCTGTTTAAGGCAAATTTGGCTTTATATTTGGGATATAATTGTCTATAACATCATTCTTTACGCATTTAGAGTTAATATAGACAATAGGATTGCTAGTTATTTTTCCTTTGTTCCTTCCGGTTATTTAGAGAATAGTATATTAATTGCTTTAGATTTGATTAGCTTGAGAGCAATATATTTTCCATTCATCCTCAAATGCGTGTCTTGTGTGGCATTTCCCTTGAATATTGACAAGTGAATGTTAGTAGCAGTGTTTTGATCCATTTGCTTTTAAGATTAGATGGATTCATCTTCTTCTTATCGTGATTGCAACAACACTTTGCAATTTTCTTGTTTTTTGCATTAATGATCTTCTATCGAACCATGTTTAAAAATATCAAATAAAGTTCTTGCTTTGTATAGTTCATTTTTTTTCAAAAGGTATACAAATCCACACTCACACTTCTCTAACCACACAAAAGGAACGTCCTGGCGAGTCAATATAGCCAATGGTGCAGTGATAGTTGAAAATCCCTTGACAAACTATTTGTAAGACCCAACTAAGCCAACGAAACTCCAAACCTCAATAATAGAATGGGGCCCAACCCAATCACGGATAGCCTCAATCTTCACTGTATCCACCATAATACCATCCTTGGACACCATGTGCCCTAGAAATGCCACAGACTCTAACTAAAAACTTACACTTGGAAAACTTAGCATACAACCAGTATTCCCTCCATGTCTGGAGTACCACCTTTAAGTGCCGAGAATGCTTCTCACAGATCTGAGAATATACCAAGATATAATCAATAAAAACCATAACAAAAGAGTCCAAATATGGTCTGAATACATGCGTCATCATATCCATGAAGGTTGGTGGACTATTAGTCAAACCGAATAACATAACCAGGAACTTATAATGGCTTTAAATGCATTTGGAAAGAAGTCTTAGGAATATCCGCCACCCTAATTCTGAACTGATGGTAGCCCAACATCAAATCAATCATAGAAAACATTGCAGCTCCATGTAGCTGGTCAAAGAATAATCAATGTGTTGCAAGAGATAGTGATTCTTCATATTCACCTTATTTAGCTACCTTTAGTCAATACACATCCATAGAGTCACATCCTTCTTTTTAACAAACCGCACAATAGCACCCATAAAGAGATATTTGGCAAAATAAATCCCTGATCTAGAAGACCCTGTAACTAAGCACATAGCTCTTTAATCTCAGCAGGGGCTATCCAATATGGAGGAATAGATATGGGATTAGTATCCGACTCTAAATAATTAGAAAAATCAACATGTCGCTCAGGTGGAAATTCGGGTAAATTAGCTGAAAACAAATTGCGAACTCACAAACCATTGGAACCGAATCAACAGAAGGGATTCAGTTGAAACATCATGGATATGGGCCAAGTATACGAAATATCCAGTAGAAAGCAACCTCTAGGCTGGACATAAGAGATAAAACCAACAAGTGCATGGCTAATAGATCCCTGCCATACCACTGGCGATACACTAGGCATGGCCAAGGTCACAATCTTGGCATAACTGTCTCGACCCAACCCAGGGACCGTGATTAGTGTCGATTGGGCACCCAGACAAACACTAATGCGGATTCCCAACTATAATAGCTAAGGAATCTACCTATATTTCGGCAGAGTTTTCTCTGTTTTACTGACAAACCAAACCTGCAAACAACAACCCCAGCATACAACAAATATCTATACACATATATGCGGGTGGACAAGGTCACTGCAGTAGTAGAACCGCCCAACAAATATATCATACATACGTAGTCATACCACATGCAATATCCCACACCCACATGTATCCACAAACCTCTATA